>VXAC01004740.1:2866138-2913454 GCA_013399225.1 Rhipidura dahli | reverse complement strand
GAGGCGCCGGCCCCGCCCGGCTGCACCAGGCGGAGCGGCCGCGCTCAGCACCCGCCGCCCCGAACAGCTCCGGCGGGCCCCGCCCCGGGACCGCCCCGCTGAGGGACTCTCCGTCAGGAGCCGCAGTGGTAGGAGAAGGAGTAAAGGGTTCAAGCTGGAAGAGGGGGATTTTCGGATGTCTATTAGAAAGAAATTCTGTACTGTGAGGGTGATGAGACACTGAAACAGGTTTCCCAGAGAAGCTGTGGATGCCCCAGATTGGGTAAGGCCTTGCAAACAACCTAGTCTAGGTGAAGGTGTCCCTACCCATGGCAGGTGGTTGGGTAGGATGAACTTTAAGGTCCCTTCCGTTCTGTGGAAGCCCTTAATGTTCTGCGATTCTACGATTCTATGATTCTACAAGGGGAGATGACACCTGCAAATAATCGGGGTTGGGTGGGTGTCATTGAAACTGCTGGTGGTTCTGTGGACCTGAGGAAACAAACAAACAAACAGAAAAGAAAGAAGTCCAGTCCAGAAGACTCCATTCCAGGCATAGCATTTCTTTTCAGAAATTACAAAAGAAAGAAACCCACTAGTCAAAAACATAATGCATAAAGCTGCGATCTCTTGATTTGCAGAAAAAAAAATCCCAGGTAGGATCTTAACCTCTCAAAACAATGGTGAAGAACTCCCCATGCAAGTTTCTGAAGTCTTTGCTAAATGAGTTTCAGAGAAATACTTCCAATTAAATTAATCCATTTTATATCTGTCACAGCTTCTGTTTTATCATAAAATTAATCTGATTCTGTGACACAAATTAACAACAGCATTATCCCTGAAAATCAGCAATCCTTCAAAACAGCTGCTTTGTAATTTTTCATCAGATGCATAGAGCCTCAAAGTGCTGGAATGGCACATTGAGACCTGTCTACCAGCACTGAGAAACATAATCGTGCCAGTAAATGTAGAGAGGTGGTGATGGGAATTGAGCTGCATACAAAAGGATGTCATAACAGGTCAAGTGATAGCTCTGTGTATTCATTTTCATTTGGTTCATTCTTTAAAGCATCTTTAACCACAGACTCATACATTTCTTAAATTACTGAAAAAAGCTTAATAGCTGCATCAAAAATATCATTATGTCAGGATGCTTAGAATAATTAGCAAAAAAAAAAAAAAAAATATCAGGAATCGTTTTAAGACATCTTTGTACTCCTTCATATTTTTGGCTTTTTTAAGGCCATGTTCCCAGCATAACTCAGAATTGCCTCCAAAACAAATCCACTTTAATATTCTGCCATTATGGAGCCTTGGGTGTTGCCCTGGAAATTCACATGCAGGTTGTAGTTTGGATTATGATTTCTCCTCCTCCTCCTCTCGCAAATCACAGGACTTTAGTTCAGTGATTCACTGAAGCATGTTGGCCTGTCAGCAGTGCAACTGTTGAAGATTGATTTTCTCTGGCTATGTGCTCTATGGCTTTTCTAAATTTCTATAAATTATATTTTTGACACTTTCAATTTCCTGTCAATTTTAGTTGAAACTGATCAATACCTCCTAAGATTATAGGAAGATGGAGGAGCTAGACAGTAAGATGATATAATCCTCATTTGCGTTGAAAATCAGGCTAAAATACCACAATTTTATTTCTAGGAATATTTTGGAGAGGTGATCAATCTATCAATAACAGAGCAACTGACTATGAAGCACTGATTTGCTAGAGGTGACACTGGTTTGTTGCTGCACTGCTGTTTTACCCTCTGATACCACTTTTGCTTCCAGAATATAAACCAAAGTAAAGCTCACGTCAGCATCATGCACGCTGAAGTTGGCAGAGGAAAAATGTACCAGGTCATCCCTTGAATCTCTGAAGATTTGGAACTACTCTGAGCAGAGGCTCCCAGTTCTGGACCAGCACACAGCCAGCGTTGGTTAATGGGGGCCCATTTACCGGGCACAGAGGGCTCATCCCTCCATCCTTGTTGTATCCACTTCTACCCAAAAGGGATCCCTGGCTGTCAGTGGTGGGGACACTGAAGCACCAGGTTCTTGCAGAAAATACAAAGAAAAATTACCACTTTCTGACACTTTATAATGAGGAAGCCGTGGTTGGAAGTTATCAGCAAGCAGAGTAGACTCTCTCTTCTTCAAGCAGGTGAGCATTTAAAAGATTAAGAAGGATATGGCTGAAGGGAAGTCACAGTCCTGTTGTCCTGTTTCCATATCACATTTACCAGTTTGAAGGTTAGTAGGATGTCAGAACATCTTCCTAAGTTGGAATAAGGATGACAAGCTTACATTTTTGCGTGTACGTGTTGCCACCACCCTCAGATGAGCTTCTTGAGCAAGAATTTCTAAGTGCAGAAGATTTTTTTTTTTTTTTTACTGATGCTGGAGCAGAATTTGTTTTGTTGCCTAATTTTCTTGGCTCAGAACGTGTACTCTGGCCTTGAGAGAAAGATGGCATTTGCAGTTATGCTGAGCTTTTTTCAGAAGGTGGCAGCAGCTTATTGCTTATATAAAACAGATTGCTGCTAGACATCAATGTCTGCCTAAGAGAAATCATAGATTCATAACTACTTACACTTAATTTCACATTTCTTTACTGGTTCATTGTTGTGAGTGCTTCAGTTTTTATTTGGGTTTTGGAGCTGCAAATCAAAACTAACAGTTAGTTTATAGTAACACTAAAAATATTTTATTCCTGTCTCTCATCAAATTGAAGTTTTGGGATGGCTCATTTTCAAGCAGAGGGCCTTGGAAATTCATAAAGATATTTGTCAGGTTTTAGGGGTTTTTTTGTCCTTTTCAAAGGACACATGTGTGTACCACAGTTTATTGTCCAAAGTGTCCACTTCATCAGGCATGGGGCAGCTGAAGAGACTGCTTGATTTCTTTTTCAAGAAAAAGTGGAGAATAGACTATACATATATTCTTTACATCCAAACAATACCTGGCAAAGTAATACAGGATTTCAGAATTCATGAATATTCATGTTTCCAACCATCTGTTGATTAGTTTCAATCTCTATTCATATTCAAAATTCATAAAATAGCTGGAACTGTGGGAATAATGTCTGAGTGCATCTGCTTTTCTCTTCCTTTAGTTAATTTTTTCCCAAAGTAACAGAATAACAGGGATTAAAAAAGTGGGATACAGAAAGGCAATGGAGCAGGAGGAAAAGAAATGGAATATGTAGAAAGGGAGCAGGAAGAAAAGGCAAAATTATATCTAGGCTTCCTCACTGAAGTACTTTCCTATGGAGTCTTTTTTTTTTTTTTTTTTTGGAATATGTGCTCAGAAAAAGAAACATCTTCCTTTTCATCTGATGTCTTCCAGACGCTCTGCAAACAGTAAACACATAATGCAAATGTTATCTGCAGGAAGTGTGTTGTCGGCATGATATTATCATTAGACACATTTTCTCTGCTCCAGTTTGCTTGTGAGAATCTGTCGAGTAAACACCCAGGATAGATACAAATCAGCTCAGGTGCTGGAGTGGACTGTTGATTGACAGCTGAGTGTGAGCAGTTTGCCCACGAATGAATTAAAGTGATAACCTTTTCTTTGCAGCTTAAAGATTCAGGTTTCTGACCGTGAGTGTAAGAGGAGTTCTGCATAAATAACAGAAGATACGGTGGTAAATGGTGGAAGTGCAGGCAGAGGAATTAACTCAGGTATTTAAGTCAGGGTTTGTGTTTTGTCATTTTTTAGTATTTCACATCCCTCTCAAGCAAAATTGTGTAATGCTGTGGCACTAGTGTTATGAAAACAGCAGGAGGAATTATTTTTCAAATTTCTAAATGTAAAATGTAAATGTCATTGTGAAAATGCTTCATATCATATTGATTTTATGAACATCCCATGGTGATGCAAGTTAAAAAGGTATGACTGGTTCCAGCTTGAGATGGTTTTAGTCCAAGTATGGTAAACAGTTTTCCTTGCCCTCTTAAAGGAGAGAAAAATAGCCAAGCCCTCTCTTTGGAATGTGTATGAGTGTGTATAATTGTGCTTGTCTTTCTAGCTGCTGTATTAAATATCAGTGTACTAAAAATAAGAGCTCTCCTGATTGATGAAGTGGAATATTATTAACAACCCCTCCTCCTTTCTATATGCCTGACTGCATCTGTGCCTAACACAAAGCAAGTATTTTACTACAAAACTGGGAAGGAGATGATGAAAAACAAGCACGAGATTGCATGTTAGAGCCCCTTCCCCAGCAGCAGTAGAGGTAAGGATGGGGCTGAGACATCAGGTGATCACTTTAGCGTTACGTTCATACGTGCTGTGATTGCTTCTCTGCCCGGATACTGCATAATCGGCTGCACAGCATTAGCCAGGCACCACGTGGTACCGGCACACACACATTGACAGCAAAGGCACTGAGCCTCTGCTACTGAGATAAATAGCCTGAAAAAATAACAAAAACCCCTCCTTGTAAAGAGCAAGGATGGGTAGGGGTGAGGAGAAGGGAGCCATTTTTGTAAAATGAAGTTATTAGTAGTGTTTATTAACTGGTGTAAGGTGAAATTCCCTCTGAGAAGAGGTCACGTAACAATCGTGCTCCTTGCTGCCTGCTCCTTAGTCATTACAGGGGTGAACTGACTGTTTCACCAAAACCAAAATCAGGCAGGGTAAAAAGAAAGGTAGGGTAAAGCTAAGCAAATAAATCCTAGTATTGCTGAAAGAATAATACCACTCTTACCACATATCTTTGCTGTGTCTTGGAAGAACACCTTTCTTTTCAATTGGAATCCACCAAGCACTCCTTAAGCATCCTTCTAGTCACTGCAACAGCAGTGGCAGCTGCTTCTTGGGCATTAAAGCTGTAAAACTACAGCCTGAGAGATGAAGGACAGTTACGTAAAGAAAAATTAATAAAGTACTTCTCTGAGAAAGGGTTAGTTAGGTTTAGAGCTGCAGATTTTTACCTCGAATTTCAGCAGAAATAGGTAGAAATAGTTTACCAATGATGTACAAACGGTACAAACATAATTTAACAGCCAGAGCGCAGGTTAAGATAGGAGCAGAAAAAGTAATTTGCCTTGTAAACAGCATCATTAAGAGGGGTACAGTTGAGGGAATGAACCTATGCTATGCATTTTTTTACAGCCAGCATACTATAGCCTTTGAAGGTACTGTCTCTGTATTTGTACTGGAGCAGCACTACTTGTGGTCCCAGGTGTTAGCCAAAGAAAGATTTGTATAACCTATGTCCACCGGTCATTGAAAAAAATTCCTACTGCATACTGAAAGTGTGGAAAACTATTTCATGTACTGTCTAAACATACATAACTGACAGCCCAAATCCTTTATGCTTGGGTTTTTGGAGTTGTTTTTTGAAATGCATGAAGCTTTGATATGCATAAAACTACAAAAGATCACTTCCCAGAAGGAAAATATCTAGCTGAAAAAATTACTCATTGCTTTTTCAACCATGGATTCTTCTGCGGCACAGCATGGTGATAAAAATCAGTTGGGTAATATGCTCATGATTAGTGAGTCAGTGGGAGCTGGTGGCAGCCCTGACACTGATCAATAATGGCAAGGGTTTGTTACAGGTTATAAAATAATAGATATCACCAAATTAACAAATATTTTGGATGTAACTACCAACACTCCCTTTTCTGTAAGTAATCCCTCATGATTTTCATAGAAAGGACAAAAAGAAGCCAAATAGCTGGTCACTGGGAGCAGTTTTGTATGGAATTCTTCATTTATGCACTCTATAATTAGTATACTCCTCTTACATGAACAATTTTGAACTTCCCAGCACTTCTTCCTTTTTGGCAGTTTCCAAACTCTTTGGGAATATTTTACAATGGCAGCAGATCCTTTGCATCCTGATTCTACAGGAAAACAGAAATGTAATCATGATAATGTCTAATTTACCAGCAACAGTAAAAATCATGAGCTGACTGGACAGCTTGATCTACACTGAAAGGAGTCAGCCTCCTTCACTCCATTCTTTTTGAGGCTTCCTTTTAACCTCCATTGCACAAGACAAAACTCCATGTAAGCTCAAATCTACTTCCATTTTCTTCCAGACTCCTGTGTTTTCTGTTCTTTCCCTGGGGATGTAAAATAATGGTAATAAGTGTAGCAATCATTGCACATAATTTTAACCCACTGTGTTACAGCTAATAGATCTCTCAGTGACTTTTCTAAAGTGATTTTTGGATAAAGCTTTTTTTCCTATTTCTGAGAATGCATTGGCTGGGTTAATAATCAGCTAGCACTGGGAAAATGTGCACTTTGGTTCAGCCAGTCACCTGAGTTGCTGCTTTCCTGTCCTTCTACTGTCTTAAGTGCATGCAGCCATGATTAGGTGGAAAGATGATAACCTGAATTCTGAACCTTGTTGTTCAAAAATAGTCAAAGACTGTTCTTAGGTTTTCACCTAATTTTTAATAATAGAAGTGATAGCTTATCACCTTGCCATGTTGTTTTGCCTAGCTAGTACTTTGTCAAAGAAGTAGGACCCATTGTATTTTTCTGTTGCAGGCATAAAAAATGAACCCATGATAGCTGGAAGCACAATGCTTTTTTTAGTCTGAAGGTGTACCAAAAAAGATGGGCAGATCCTCTGTCTTTCTTGGAGAGCAGATCACGTAGCTTGTCCTCACAGCTGTGACAAAAGTCTTCTTCTGGCTTAAGTTGTCTTTGGGTCAGATTCAACCACCTCATCTCTTATTTGCAAATTGGAAATACTAATATGTATCTACAAATGGAGTGCTGCAATAGAAAAACGAATTAATGTTAATAACACACTTTAAGGTCATTGCATTGAATAATTAAATGATGCAATTAAAAATATTGTTGTCTGCTTTCTCGCTCAGTACAATTTAGTTCCTCTTTTCCTGTTGCTCTAACTGTGTTTGCCTTTGATTTCTGTATTTGGGTATCTGAGGGGTTTTTTTTTAAGCACTCTGACTGTACAATTCTAGCAGTTGCATTGTAGGTCACACACACAAATCTCTCCAGGTGAAACTAGTGGTGTGGTTTAGTGGTGTTTCTGCTTTGCTACCAGTGGAGAAACGGGTTTTAGGTGTGTCGTAACTGGCCTGTTAATCAGAGCACTTATATGAGCTTTATCCCAAGTATTTTACTTCTATCCTCATTAGAAAAGTCTTTCTGGACTTCAAAGCAGGAGGGTTGTTAAATTAACTTAGACAGATGAGAGAGTGGGATTTTCTTTAAATTGGGTTGCAAATCACAGATTTTATATTGAAGCTTGAGGCAAAATGACTTGAATGCAAATAATCCTCCAATGTTCTTCCTACTGTTCTCCAGTATGTGCCTCTGAGGATGCATATGTTTCCTCACAGGTGACAAACTTGGCTAGGCAAAAAACACACAGGGTGTCAGCTTAAAAAATCCCAATCATTTTTTCTCAGTCATCTGTAATTTAAGTGTTGTCACAGTATATACACTGCGGTGAGAGAATATTTGCATTTTGGTACAGATTACCCAGGGTAATTGTGCAACAAAGATCACTGGTTGCATTATCCAAAAAAGGTCCTAAATGTGATACAGACTTTATTTCAAGGAGTGTAAGTTTCAAAATTTTCTCAACACTTCAGATTTCATTATTATTTAATAAGCACCCATAGCTTGAATACAAATGCGAGCTATTGCAGATTACAATTTCCAGAGTTGGCTGGTAATATTATTGAAAAATACTTTTTAAATGCGCATGAATACTTTTTCTTACTTCAAATGTGGAATTGAAATATTGTGATAATGACCATTTTCTCAGTGTTTCTGCACTTCTTATCTGGGCTAATCTGGAAACCATTTATTTCAGACCCTCAGAAACAAGTGCCCTGAAACTCAGTTATGCCAGGACAAGAAGGTTCCAGCAGGTTCATGGCTTGACCAAACCAGTTTGTCCCTTCCTGTGTTTCCTTTAGAGAAAAAGAAAATACTTGGACTTGAGCAATACTGACTTTTTTTTTTTGTGTGTGTGTGTATATATATATATATAATGTATTTATTTTGATACATTTATCCTGGGCTGCATCAAAAGGAGTGTGGCCAGCAGGTCTAGGGAGATGATTTTCTCCCTTGACTCTGTTCTCATGAAACCTCACCTGTAGTACTGCATCCAGCTCTCGTGCCCCCAGCATAAGAAAGATATGGAACTTTTGGAGCTAATCCAGAGGAGGGCCACAAAGTTGGTAAGAGCAGTACTGCAACTCCTCTGTGAAGACAGGCTGAGGAAGCTGGGGCTATTCAGTCTGGAGAAGAGAATAGAGACCTCATAGCAGCCTTCCAGTATTTGAACGGGGCCCACATGGAAATTGGAGGGATTCTCCATTGGGAACAGCAGTGATAGGATGAGGAGTAATGGGTTCAAACTGAAAGAGAGGAGATTTAGGTTGGATGTTAGAAAGAAATTCCCTACTGTGTGGATGGTGAAGCACTGGAACAGGTTTCCCAGAGAGGCTGCTTATGCCTCATCCCTGGCAGTTTTCAAGGCCAAGTTGAATGGGACTTTGAGCAACCTAGTCTGTGGAAGCTGTCGCTACCCATGGCAGGAAGGTTGGAACCAGATGAATTTCAGGATCCTTTCCAACTCAAACCATTCCATGATTCTATTTGATGAAGATACTACATTCCTACTTAAACCAGACAGTGCTTTAGCCAGTGTAAAGGGCTGTGACTGAACACAGTTTAAATGCATTGTGCAGTACACTTTTCACCTAGGTGGTTTTCCCATTGCTAATGTTGTACAGAAGTTATTTATATCTGAAACTGGGAAACTGTGATTAGAAGTGGTGCAGCTGACAGTAAGAGTGTACTGTATTTGAATCATGAAGCCATTTTAAAAGGCTTTCCCTCCCCAGTGAAGTTATTGTGTAGTGTGCATGGGCTTGGCACTTCTGGAGTGGAAAGCCTGCCCATATTTTTACATCTCCAGCAGCTACAGAAAAGCCAAAGGACTAATCCTGAGCCCACGTCAGCAGTGTAATGTTAGCTCTCTGAGTGAGATGTCTTTTGCTGGTAACTCATAGTCCTGACTGGAACTCACATCATATTCAGCAGAGTTACTGAGGTTTTGCTATAGGATATCATGGAGCTACTTGACTGTAGAACGTCATAATTATTACTGTTTGATTGTAAAGCATGCACACACTGCAATAGCTCATTTTGATAAAATTACTGAATTTATTTCTTCTTCTAATCTAAATAAGTGTTGTAGAGTAGATTTTACTGGACCTCTTCCAGCCAGGCCTGACTTCAACCTCTTGGTCTCTGCCAATATACAGTCTACAAGTGTTCAGATTCCTAATACTTAGGTAAATACTGGAATGCATACCTTTTATTTTTCATTCTCCTTTCTCTCTATGAAGAAAATTAAAGTCTTCCCCAAGGGCTAAGAAATTTGGCTGTGTGTGGGACAAGTATTCAAATGTGTTGCTTAGTTAGAAGAACCTCACAAATCACACTGTTGGGTCCATCCAGACTGGAATCTGAGGAATTTTCTCAGGTTTTGTATAAACTTCCTGCCAGATGGTATGGAAAGTTTGGATAGTGTGTGGGATTGACAGTTTATTTAAGAGGTAGATTAAAGTGATAATGGTATGTGCTATAGGGTTTTCTGGTATTTTTGAACAGCTCTCAGGAAGGTTTATGTGCTTTATTTAATGTTGTTAAAAAAGATCACTCCTCTAATTCCTTAGCTTTTCCATTTCTATCATCAACTTTTTTAATCCAGAGGAGGCAACAATGTGTTTACTCTCTCATTTTTATTTCCAAGAAAAGGGGCAGAAGAAAAATGTAATTTAATGCTTACATGAATTAGCAATTTTACCACAGTATAATAATATTTTATTTATGTAATTGTTACTCAACTCTTATTTTCAAGAAAAAAACTAGGGGAAATATATTCAGTTAATTTCCATACTTCACAGACAAATTTTTAAGCTCCTGCAGCAAAACTCTCCTCTCCTTAGTGGAAATATAATTTCTGTGAGCATCCTCCTGGAAAATAATAATAATGTAATATTTTTTTCAAGAATGCTGCCATTAGCCAGTTAATTTTTTAGTTACAGCATGCATGGCAAAGAGGGAAAGACTTTACTGTTCTTTTGTCAGGTATGGCATTAATAGGGCATTTCAGCTTTGCTTACTCACTTTCCATGAGCTGTTGTTGAAACTTCAAGTCTGAGGATCATTTTCCAGGTGTTACTCCATATCCAGTTTGTCATGAGATGGAATATCATCTCGAGGTAAAGACTATTAAAAATCCAGGATCTTACTCCATGGTGTCTGGGTCTTCCATGGCCTCTGGATATTCTCCCTTAGTCTCTCCATTGGTCTAACACAGAAAGGAATAGCAGATGTGTTACACATTTAAAAATTGCTTAAGCACCTGTAGGCTGTTAGTGAGAATAACACACCTGTGGGCTGGCACTGCCTTTGGCCAGGACACTACTTAGTCATGCACCTATTCTTAATGGAGTTTGGGATCCTGCCTTATTTTGCACCATGCCTCCCTTGACTACAGCGAATTTATCCTCCTATTCCTTTAAGCTGTTTCAATTATTTATTAATCTGTGTATTGCTTTAAAGAGCTTAGCAATACCCTGCATGAATACCCAGTATAATTTTCTCCTGAAACAAAGCTGCCAAATCCTTGCAATATGTTGCCCAACCATTACCCTGCTGTGCCCCAGCTAGCTCATGGCCTTTCAACATCCAGGCAGCCGAGCTAATCCAGGCTGCCTTTCCAAAACCAGAGACACTGGGAACATGCCCGCACAACCCTTTGGCTTTAGAATTTGAGAAATAGCATGTTGTTTTTTTGTTTATTTATCTGAGGGGGTGTTACTATTTCGCAATTACAGGATTGTAACACTTGTTAGACAACAAGAATAAAGGGAACATCTACAACTTACATCTTAAACAACTTCCACATTCAACAGTTTTTGAAAAATGGCATGACTCTAAGTGAATTCCTTCTATATGTTTGACATCCTGAAGAAGATCCTCAGTGATGTTCTTGCAGTTATTTCCCTAGCATATCCCAGCTCTGGATCAGGAGTAAGTGCAGCTTGATCTTTTGGAAGGGTCTGACCCTGCACTTTGTACCTTTAATTTGTATTAGAAATAAATTTGCATTCCTTATACTCCAAGTCTGTATATTGAATAGTCGTTGTGCCCTGTCTCTCTCAAACAGGACACAGCTCTTATTAATTTTATCTCCTTCCCTACACTAGCCAGCATCACACCTCTCTTCTCCCAAGGACATAACCACTCTACTCCCTTTTCACCTGCCCTCTCTTCCACTATCTTCTACAGCACATCCCACCAAACAGGACAGACCCTTACAGCCTTTTCCTTCCTCTGCACATTGGGACTGGCTCTCCCAACCAGATCTCCATGCTTGTCTGCCTCTGTTCTCCCTTTCAGGCCCGTAACTTTCTCCCAGATAAATGTGATTTGTGTTTAATGCTATTAAAAACCCCCAACCCCTTATTTGATTTCTTCTGGTTATGCAAAAAGAGGAGAGAGACTTCTGGGTGTAAAGCCTTTATTATGTATAGTACAGTGGAAAGTATAGTACAGTGGAAAGTAAAAGAATACATTAACATGCTCAGCAAGGTCATGAAAAGGCTGTGTTTTGCCTCCTTTCCCCAGTAAGGTCCCCGGGCTGTTGCACTATTTCTTGTCTAGCTGTGACAAGTTTGTGCATCCTTCTGAACTGAACTTTGATTACATTAAAATAATGGGTAAAAATTTAGAAATTTCGTTTGGTAATTTGCCATACCTTTTATTGAAAAAAAATCTTGTGATTCATTTGGGAAATGGAAACACAGCGCTTTTATCCTGGTCTGCTCTGAAAAGACATAGATTGAGATCAGAATTTTCTGCATCCTTTTTCCTGAATTGTTTGTGTATCAGGCTTGCCATGGTGTGTAAAGTTGCTCAAGAAGTCTTCAGTTAAGCCAGACCATCTCCAGCTCAGTCAAGCTGAAGAAAAGGAGATGAAGCAGCTTGTCCAGGTCCTGAGTCATTGCACTCCAATTTTTTTTCTGCCAACCCATTTGCACCACATAGGTTACCCCAGCTCTGCCCCTTAACCTGCACCTAACCATGTCCTACAGACACGCATAGCCTCACTCCCAAACTTTACAGGGAAACCTGCATATTGTCCCCCAGATGTCACCTTGCACTACCTCCACACAAAACCACCCAGTACTCTCTAGACAGCCAAAACATTCCAAGAGCTGGGGCAGCCTTGAGATTGCCCGCACAGCACAATTGAGTTGGAATGAGTTAAGGTAGAGGTGGGTTTGAAGGCTGGATGTCAGTGTGGCATTTACTAAGCATCCAGATTCTCACTGGGAGAAGAGAAGATACAGGATCTGATTAGAGACAGAGAAATGTTGTTTGGAAGATGAGGGAAATGAGTGGACTCTCTGTTGGAGTGGAAAATCTTGTGGTCCCCATGCTTCCTCCTCAATTTGAGTGCTGCAAACAATTTACATGCTTGGGACATGGTGAAGCATGTTGTCATTGTCACCCCAGCATGTTGTTACCTGAAGCCTGCAGGCAGCCTGTAACTCTAGCTCAGAGTTGTGCCATTCTAATGAAGGCATTCTCTCTAACACACTCGGTGATTCTGGCACATGGACAGTGAGTGCTCCATAATGGTCCATGTGGCTTTTCATTTTACTTTCTTCATAGCAATACCCAAGTGCCAGTCTGAAGTGATGGATCTGCTATTTGCCACTAACAGCTCAGCCTCATGGCTCTCTTGGGTAAAATTGTGCATTTGGAGCACTGCTTTGCTTTAATATGTTTTGGTTTTCTTTTAATAAGGTCTTGTTTCTGTTCTATATATAAATAAAACAAATATGTGTATATTTGTATATATAAACCTATGTAAATGTATTTACCTTTTTTTTTTTCTTTTCCAGAGAAGGCAAGGCTCAAGAGGAATATCTCTTTTGAAAGGCAGGAGTATAATATTTGAGGTGGTTCTCAGAGAATACAAGAGTTCATTCTTTAGCCTGAGGCTCTGTCCTGAAGATAATATTGATAGGTGGACTTTATCCTCATGGTGGAAATTGTCACTTTATCTTAGGAATGGAGTTTTCACTGCACTCTTTATGTCTTATACAAATGCACGAGTAACTGTGCTGTACCTCCCACCTGCTTTTCAACAACATCAAAACCCCAGAATTACCGTTAAAAAGTCTAGGCCCCTGATAACCATCATCAGCTGGGATGCTGCCAGTGGTAAAAAAGTTATCAGCAACCTCCATCAGTAAGCTCAAATTGACTTCAATATCAGTTGAATGAATTCCTAAAAAAGAAAAAAAAAAGCAGGCTTGCATTTGAGGCATAAACTACCTGAGAGTGAGAAAAGATTACTGTCATATATTAAAAGAAGAGTTTCCTATCTGCCCTCAGACATTGTAATTAACCTTTATGAGGCCAGAACTATGTATTATACATGAGCTGAGAGCATCCAAGCTCTTTGCAGACTAGGCAACTTACCTACTTCTGTTAGTATGGGGCTGTGTTTTGGATTTGTGCTGAACACAGGGTTGATAACAGAGATGTTTTTGTTATTGCTGAGCAGGGCTTACACAGAGCCAAGGCCTTTTCTGCTTTTCCTACTGCTATGCTGGCAGGGGAAGCTGCGAGTGCAAGGAAGGTTGGGAAGAGACACAGTGGGACAGGTGACCCAAACTGGCCAAAGGAATATTCCAGACCATATGACATCATGCTCAGAATATGAAGCAGGTGGGAGAAGGAGGAAGGAGGGGGTATTTGGAGGGATGGCATTTGTCTTCCCAAGTAATCTTTGCACATGATGGGGCCCTGCTCTCCTGGAGATGACTGAACACCTGCCTGCCCATAGGAAGCAGGGAATTAGTGCCTTGTTTTGCTTTGCTTTTGTTTTCCCTATTAACCTGTCTTTATCACAACCCACAAGTTTTCAGGCTGATTTTCTCCTGAATCCAGCTGGTGGGAGAATGAGTGAGCAGCTGCCTGGGGCTTGGTTGCTGGCTGGGCTTAAACCATGACACTATTTACAAGCAGTCATGCAGCACCTCTAAGCATAGACTTTGAAGTCCTTCACTTTAAACAACAGTCCCGCAATCTGCAATTGCAATATTGCTGTAAAATATCTTTACCATGCTCTGTATTACCTCTGTGGCCACTCATTCCTAAGTAGGCTCTGAAAGGATAATTTGAACAAGTTTTATTTAGTTTTGCTTCATACTTCTTCAGCACAATAATATACCTTGTTACCAGGTTAGCAAGCACTCCCTGCTCATCTGGTATTAATAACATTCCCTATTCAATTCCATTTATCTCTGTCAATCTCCAGCTTTGCAATCACACTCAGAGACATTTTCATAATTCCTCTCTGGGGCACTGCTTTCAGTCCCCTCCCCATGGAAGTTATACTGTGTGCATAGGATTCTGTGAAACAAAGTATACATGTTAACACTTTTATCTGCACTGTAGATGAAGTTGCAGATCTGACCCAGATGAGGTGCACTAACTATAATGTTAAAATTGCTTACCATTGTCTACAAATGGAAGTGTGAAATTTCAGGATTCATCATTTGCATTACACTGGAGGGGTAACAAAGTGGGTGCAATGTGCAATAATCAGGCTTTATTCCTTTATGCTTAAGAAATGTATTTTAGAAATAATTTCACTTTTAGGTAGGCCATTTTGTATACTGTTTTTAGGACAAGTGAATGAAAATCAAAAGGTGGCATCTCTGCACCTCTGAAGTTCCGAGGAGAAATGATAGCGAGAATGCTCTGCTAGCTTGGGTAAGTTTCAATTACCTGGATATTAAGTCTTGATAAGATACAAACTGATATGTAAAAAACATGCAGTGTGCCTTTGTATCTGCTTGTCTATCCTTCTGTAGAATCCTTTTTCCTGACACTGCCTCCCTTATACCCCAAGCCATGCTCACAAGCTCTATGCAAATGTGTTGCCAGACTGTGCATTGCCCCATGGTTGATGTGTTTTGGGAAGTAGAAGTTGCAACCAGCCCCAGTCAGTGCACTCCTACAAGAGCACACAGGCAATTTTAAAAAGACTAATAACTGTGCAGTTTTCTCTGGTTCTGCCTATCCCTTGCTAGTAGAGTGCATGGCAGTGAACAAAGAAGGACTAAAGTCAGAGGTAGATGTGGCTCTATACAGAAAAGGGAGTAGATGAATGGTGAGGTCCTTTCATTCATAGGGATGAATCTCCTTAAACCCACAAAATATGGACTATATTTAGTATTCCAGACTGAGCAGTGACACACTGAGGTCTGAAGCCAACTTCAGCCTCCTGTTTTATTTAAAAAACTGTGACTGTGTGGTTTTAGCTGGCATGGTCCCCTCTAAAAGATGTGTGCACACACAGGGGGAAAGGCCCTGAGCGTGCAGAGAGGGTTTAGGCTGTGTCCCGCAAAGGGGCAGGTACTGCACTGGCTCCTGTGTCAGCAGGTGTCAAGGGATCCTGATGGTTTTAGGGATGCATTTGGGGCCAGACACGGGCCATGCAACCTCTGCCCAGCACAGAACACCTTTATGTTAGGGAGGAGCAGAAGGCTGCTGTGCTGTAGGGGAGAGCAGAGCTTGCTGGAGGAGCTTAGCAACTCTCCCAGGATGTTTCTGTGATTTCAACAAATCTATTTGCCCCCAGCACAGCCCCACTGCACACAGCTGCACATTTGCATGCTGGCCCACAACAAAATGAACGACATTTTTATGTTTTCCTTGAGTTATATAGTGTTATGAAACTCACTTGGATTTTGGAAGAGTCCATGGGCTTCCTGCAGATCTGGAGTAAGGAAACAGCCCAATTATGCCTTAACCACAGATTTTCATAACTGCAAAACACTCAGATGTAGATCAAAGGGAGTAAAGGAGAGGCATCAGACATGTGCCAGTGCCAAAAAGAAAGGGGTAAAGCATTGCAGACAAAAATTAGAGGAGATCAACATTGCCTCTGTCAGTGCATCTCCATCAGTAGCTGCCTTCACAAGCTGGGCAGATCCTGCATTACAAACCACTCGAGGAACTTCGTGTCTGGCTTTCAGGGTGCCTCCTTAGCACAGGCAGCCGTACCTCCACTGACTGGGGTGTCAGGCAAAAATGCACTGGGCCTCTCCCATGGACAGGCACATGGCTTTCCTGCCAGGCAGCACTCAAAGAAAAACACCGATGGGACAGGCCTGGTTTGCATGAACCAGTCAAGGAAACAACAAGCAGAAGACTCAGCATCTTCCACTAGTGGGTCCCAAAGTAAAAGGCAAGCCAAAGTTGGGGCTTTGGGTATTTGTTTGCATCTGCTTGGTAAACGATGCCCTAGATATGAAGGATAAAGTCAGAGACCCCTCTGTTTTCTCCCCCTGGTTTGTGAAAGTGAAGAGTTCAACACAGCATCTCAAGTGGCTGAGTCATGAATCAGAAGACTTTAGCAGCAGAGTACAGCAATAAAACATAAAATTAAGCACTTGCCATCTCTGAAATAGGGACTTTCCAGAATGGTTGGGAATCATCATTATTTATGCTGCACAATTAAATATTCACCATTTCCTGCTAAATTTAGGTTTATTGAAGTAAACAATGGTGCATAAGGGCAGAACTGGACAATTCCATTTTTAGGTATTAATAATTCAGAACCATATTTGAAAACAACAGAGGGATATGTACAATACATCATAGAGGTTTTTTATTATATCCACCCACTACCTATCCACCCACACAGAGATCTGGATACTGTTTCTACTTGGAAACAATATAGCATCATCATATCATAGGCTTATTTATGTACAAGTATACAGATTTACAGGATACATTTACAAGAATGCAGCGTTTTTTGTTCAGCTGGATGACTCATTCTTTCTTCCTGCAACCAAATCAGCTTCTTATTACTTAAAGTTGGTATTGACAAACATTCATGCTTAGCATAACAGAAACTATGTTTATCAGATTACATGTAAATAGAGAAAATGTATTCTGCAATGTGGAAAGTATCATTCTGGGATAAAGCTCTGACACGGAGCTCTCAATTTTAGTACTACTTTTAAAACCTGAATACATCTTAAAAATCACATTCTCATTATTTATCTTGCTGTAACTTAAGGGGAAGTAACATATTTTTTTCTTTGGGACACATCTGTTAAATTTCTTATGCAACATTGGCTGTTACCTCTGTGGTCTGCCTCCAACACCATTACAGCCACAGCACAAAGAGCTATCTGGGGTGTGTGGAAAGGGCAAGAGAAGAGTAGGAGAGACAGTGGATGCATCCAAGGGATGTATTTTCACTGCAGGGCTCTAGGGCTGTAGTTTTATTTAAGGACTGATACCTTTGCTATAGTTCAACAACTTCTAGATTGATTTAGCTCAAGTTAAAGAGGTTTCAGAGTTTTTAGTTGCCCATGGTGCCAAGCAATGCCTTCAGAGACATATGTGCCTCATCAGCCTCAGGATCTCTTCATCCCAGCTGCCACACCCAGGATGCACTGGGCTGAGGAGAAATTCACGTAAGACTGATTTCAGCTTTCTGGAAATCAATCTAGATGCTGCTCCATGACACTGTATAGGAGATTCAACAAGCTATTTAATAACATAAGGACCCAAATTCAAGCTAGAGAAAGATGAATTTCCAGCAAGTAAATTCCATCCAAATTAGGCAAAGACACAGTATATACCTCAAGTGAAAGAGGTAAATAGCTCAGTCCTTTCAATGAAATTGTTTCAGGTTTATTTAGGTGAAATGAAGATAAGAACTTGCCTGGAAGGAGCTTGCTTTATTTTATAGCTATCTGGTTATTTTTTCTGCTGCCCAGACCATCTGTTCCATTGGTGGGTATGTCATCATTCGCACACCCACTGAATGCCAAATTAATCAAAGTCACACAGCTTACACCTTCCTTCTGACTTAGACCAAACTATATTTTATTCCAACATAAAATAGGCATCAGAGCTAAGTTTGCCTCACTCACTTCCAAGGAGGAAAGAGTGAGCTTTGGGACTTACTGTGGTTCCTTAAGGGGACAACCATATAACACCAGAACTTTTGTAGTGGGTCTACCACAGCTCATCAGCACAGGACAATAATGGATGCACAGCAGGAAAAGGCATGGAGAAACAGAGCAAGGACACAGCCATGCTGCCAGAGCCCTTTCTCACACTCCCAAGGTCTTCATCTTTGGAAAACTCTGAGTCTCCATATCCAGGAATTCTCAATAGACTGTTTACCTGAGTCTTTTAAGCCCACTGAGACCTTTTGTGCCTGCAGCCTCCTGTGGCAATGAGTTACACAGCTGAACTGTAGTTTGAAAAGTTACCTCCTTTTGCTTTATTTGAAACTACCACTACCAATTGCATTTAATTCTATATTGGAAGACAGGAATCACTTATTCTCTGTCTGCTTCCTTCTAGCCACTTCTAGCCATTTATCATGTGCTCTCCCTGGTTTTCTCTACTCTCAGACAAACGTTCCTGGTCTTGCTGACCATTTCTCACACCAAAACTGTTCCAGATTTTGCAGAATCTTTGGTTTTTTCCCCATACACTTTTTTGAGCTGGGAGGATAGGGACAGAGCAGCTCACACTATTCAAATGCAGCCACACAGTAAATCTATACAGCAACTTCATGCTATTTTCTGATTTGGTCTTAATTTCTTTCCTAATATTTGATTTACTTTTTTAAATGCTACTGAGCACAGAGGTGACATTTTCATAGACCTCTCTATAATAACCTCAAGATTGCCTTCCACGGTAGGAACAGCTACTTTGGCGACTATCATTGCATATGTATAGTTGGGCTTTTTCTCCCATGTGCATTACTTTACATTTATCAATATTGAATTCAACTGCATTTTTATTTCCAAGTCATTCTGCGTTATGATTTCCCTCTGCAGCTCTTAAGAGTTGTCTCTAAATTGACTTCTTTGAATAACTCATTATTATCAGCAAACTTTGTTCCTTCATCTCATCCCACTTTCCCGGTCACTTAGGACAAGATCAATCAGTGCATTCCTGTGGGAATACACTGTATATAATATATAATAATAACAACATGTAATACAGCCCAGTGGGACTCCACTGGTGACCTTCCTCCAAGGACTTTTATCATTCGTGTCCTATCCTTTAAGCATTTATTTCTCCATGAAAGTACATTCTTTTTATCTCATTGCAGCGTAAGTTCTTTACCTTCAGGTAAGCTTTGTCCCACTGAAAATGCAGCTTAAAGGATGTTGAAGGAATTTGAACCTTGGTTGCATCTAAAAGTAACTGAGACTCCATGGATACAGAACCAAACTCACTCTTTTTTGTCACAACTCAAAAATTTTAATCTCTCACAATGATTCATGAAAGGGTGCCTGAGACAAACTTGTGTTGCAGAAGCAAGCCCCAAGGATCTTCAACTGAAGATGCATGTAGACATCTACAGAAAGAAAGATTGCACCTGTTGGCAAAGATCTAGGTTTGTTCCACATTTGATTCACTAGGATGTACTAGAGCTTCCCGGCAGTAGAGGAGTATAATTATCTGTGCTTTAGGGGAGTGGATTTGTTGATCTGATCTTATGTCAAGTGTGAGAGGGACTGTGGCCTGCAGAGATTAGGTCACCGAAATGTGTGGTTGGGAGACAACTTTGGGAGCTGCTGGCAGATTTGCAGACCTGGGAGGCAAACAGTAATGATAGCCTTGGGAAGAAAGGGCAGTGGAAGCAATTACTGAATGTGACATTTCAGTAAGCAGTGCAGCAGTGATTTAGTGTTAGGGGTGGTCAAACTAATAGCAACAAAATATATTTAAAAATAGGGAATTGTGAAACTAAAGGGCAAATACATAACTGTCACATAGGGCTCCTTGTTAGAAGATACTGTGAAAATGGTAGTTTAGTTGGAGTTCAGATTCAGCGTGGACTAAATCAGCTGTGGAGTGGCAGATCTGTCTTTTCAACTCTGCTACAGATGCTGTGAAACAGCTTTCTCTAATGATTATTCCCATCCACCTGCCCCATGTCTCCTTGCCTAGTCCTAACCACATTCTTCATATGCCAATTCATTCACTAAAGTCTATATTCCTTTCCAATGGCTTTTTCCCCCTTTTCTTGACAAAACAATGTTCTATATCTGTTTCCATCATTTACTTTAAAAAACATGGAGTATTTCATGCTTTCAATTCTTTGATCTTCAGCTGAATAGGCTTCAACTCCTTAATCCCTGGGTGTAAGAACCTTAACTTCTTCTCTCTTTCCATCTAACTTAAAAGTAGGTCCTTCCTCTCAAAATATTGATGCACTTAAAATAAAATGCCATCACAGCATGAAAGGACTGAACTCCCTGAACTGGAGCATGAGTCAGGGACGGTTAACAATGAGTAAGGTTGGTGAAGGTTGAGCCATTTCTTGTAAATGAGCCAGCATCTGGAAGAAGCTGTTGTAACCTGTAGTAGAAAATTTAAACTGAAACTTGGTGGCTGAAAAATGAGTTGTAAAGTAGATAGAGACAGCACAGTGCTGAGGCAGGGAGCTGTGGCATGGCTGTGAAATGTCCTCCCAGGACAGCTGTAGCTGAGACCACGGTGGGTGGAAAAGGAGACACAGCAGTGAGCCCTCAGGTGCAGCTCTGAAGGTCAGGGCAGTGACTTTTGCTTCTGAACCCAGGGAATTGGGATTTTTTTTGATTCAGAGAGTCTGTGGTTGACAAGGGGGGTAGTCAGAAGGAAGCTGGGAGCCCATGGGGGAAAAGGTGGGGAATTCCTGTTGCTGGAGCTGCAGGCAGGAATGATGCAGTGCACCTCCTCACTGTGGCACCAGTCTCTCCAAAGGCAGGGTTGGGGGACTGTGCAATAAGGCAGCCAAACACGTGTGTCTCAAAGAGGTGGCTGCTTCAGTGCCACTAGTGAGCAAGTGTGATCCACAGTGAGTTCCTACAGCCAGGCAAGCTCAGGGAGTGCTGAGGGAGAGGGAGCGAAAGACCGTCGACATGTCCCGATGAGAGAAAAATCTCTGAGAACAGGAATTTGACAGAAAAATCTGCTGATCCCAGCCCTGACCATCCCTGCCAGCCCCCAGGGCCTCAGCACAGCCCAGCAGCCCAGGCCAGCCCCCAGGGCTGTCAGCCCCTGCTCCTGCCATGCTGCAGCAGGGCCAGCCGCCAGCTCCCCAAAGCCCTGCCCGGCCGAACCAGGACCTCCTGTAGGCTCTGTGCACAGCCCTTGAGAGACTCCCAGGGCTGGGGATGCTCCTGGCTGGGGGTGCCATGGAACCCAATGGAGAGCTCCTGGCCAGGCATTTGCTGAAGCAGGATTCACTTCTGCTCAAGCAGCTGTCTCAGCACACTCCAAGCAGGGCTGGGAAGTTTTTGTAGCACCTGGGCATTGTGACCATGGCATTGCTGATTCATTGCCTGTATCACATTTGTCAAGCAGGAGACATAGGAGGTTTTGTGGCAGACCAAAAATGTCAGGTTGATTCCTGTAAGCATTAAAGCTTATGGCTGCACCCATGTATCTCATCTCCATGTTGCTCCTTAGGAGAATCTTCCCTGCTTCCCATCCTACCACAGCTTGTGTCTGGTCTTTCTGTGCTTGGGAAATTTGGGAGTAGTGAGGGATACACTCACAGATGTCATCTCACTCTGCAAGAGCTGCAGGGATAAGCAGCCATCCCTGATCACCCATGCAGCATAGGCAATGCCAGGGAGTTCTCCAGTGGCTTGTGGAGCTGGGATAACAGTGCAGAGGCAGTGCTCCAGCCTGAAGAGCTGACTGCAGGACACTGGAGTACAGTCACAGGACAATACTTCAAGAGCAATTCTGCCAGGAGCTGCCTACTTCTATGCTAAGATTTAGGCTGAACAGGCTTTTTTGTCAATAAAAAGACAGGTGTTCAGATGTCTAGGACTTTCATACAAAAAAATATTTGCAATTATTTCATGCTTAAACTATTTGTGTTTAACTAGAGAGATGCATAAGACAGAAGAAAGAGAAGTTTCTTGGGGTAGACTTTTTGTCAGACCTTTCTGAGCAAAACACAGTAAGAAATAATTTCCCACTGCAAAACAGCCAGGAGTATTTTTTGTCATCTTTGTTTCTGCTCAGATATCCCCAGTGTTCTTCGCTGGCTGAAAGGATTTGAGAAGCAGATTGACACAGTGGAAATTCAGTCAAGCCAGATGCACATGCCTGCAAGAGACGTGATGAATTCTGTGTTACAAGGATAAATGAGGTCAGGATTCATAAAAGAGAGCCAGGTACCATTGAGCCATGGACTTGCTGATGCTGTCAGCTTTTCCTTTAGCCTGAAGATGGTTGTGTGGTTTGCTCCAGCCTGGACCAATTGCCACCACATATTTCTGGAGGCACAGGGAGAGGGGCAGACCTGTATCTTAGATTTTGCAGTTCTTGGAAACCTGTTTGCATCTTCTCATTTTCTTAATTTCATTGAATTTCCATGCTACTTAAGGGTTAATAATCTCTATAGGTCCATTGAGAAGCTAGACACTTTTTGTTGGAGAACACCCTCACTTCCTACAGAACATAGCAGCATGAATAATGAATATTTCTCAAAGATAATTTCTGTGATTTGAGAGAGGAATTTATAGACATATTGGAGAACAACATGCAAAATGATCACGACTGTCATATGATCAGTGCAGTAACCTAAGCATTAGGCAGTCACTTCAGGGAGCTGCAGGCATTAGGGCTGTGTCTCCTTGAGGAAGATATTTTTATGTATCAGGGATTCCTTGCAGGGGTGAGGGGGGGAGAACAGAAAATGCTTGTGCACAGAGAAGTCTAAGCCAAGGGTCTTCAGAGTTTTTTTAAAGAAAGGCCTTCAATGGGCAGAGTGCGTGGCAGCTGGCTGTATGACAGTGTCCAGTCTTTATGTTCAATAGCTGTAACATTGAAAATGGACTTTGGGAAAGGTAGCATGTAAAATCTCCCATGGGCTTATGGTCCTAAGGATTAATAAAGTCTTATTTTCTGTTGATGTGTTTAAAAATGGCTAACTGTGGGTTTCATCCTAAGCAGTGCTGGACCACTGAAAGCAAGTAGTGTTTTTGTGAGTCTTGTTTTCTCAGAACTCTTGTGTTTTTGGACAGACTGAACATGGAAAGAGAATTGCAAATCTTTTTTTGTAATGAATGTTTCGTGGTTCTCAAGCTGATTCTCAGTGGGTGGAGAAAGGTAGCAGTGCAGAAAATAATCTCTTACTGGTAACTGAACAAATGTAAATATAGATGTGGAGTATAAAAGCTTTCTGGCAAATGTGGACCTGGTTCCTATGATAGAAATGGCAGCACAGAGGAGTAGAGCTCCATGCAGGTGTGCCATTTCTGACAGAAGCCTGGTATCAGCAAATTCATCTGTAGAAGCAAACAGAATGGCTTTCTGTCCCTGCCTCAGTTTGTGTGTGGGCTATTAAGACCGAAGGGGAAATTATGCGATTCAGGCACAATATGGAGCTGCCTGACAGATTGCAGACAGATGTAAGCTTGCTTTGCCTGAGCTCTGCACTGACTGAAGCTCAGCTAATATATTCTGTTTCTCCATCAGGCTCATTGCATCAAGCTCAGCATTATGCTGATAATGCAGTCACGTGGCCTCTGCATCCAAACTGGCTCACTTCCCACCAGCTTGGAGCAAACTTGCATCTGTCTTCAAAATATGATGTAGACATAACCTTTTAACAGGCCAGCAGTTCTCAGCCAGCATAATGTGGAGCTGGGACATGCTCAAAGCAGAAGGGAAAGGATCAGAGGTCATTCAAACTCTTTGAAGTAGAAGGGATTTGAAGATATGTGGGGGTACATAGGAACCTGGAAGGGGTTAAAGGGACTAGGAGCAGATGCTGGCTTGACTGACAAGTGGAGATGCAGAGTGTCTAAGTATACCAAACTAAGTGGGTCCCTGGAAGCAGGAAATTGAACAGAATATGTTTCACACAAGCTTGTTACTATGGCTATTCCCTGACTAGTAGATTCCACCTGTGTGTGAATGTCCCTCTTTATTTCTGTGATGTGTTCCCCACTTGTGATACAGATCAACCAAGCAATCTGATTACTTCCATGCTGATACAGATGCTTTGAAAGATTTCATTTGCACACAAGGTGTCATTTTGTCATAAAAATGGAAATATTGATTGCTCCATAGATTATTCTGATTATAAATCAGAGCATAGCAGGGACTAGTGAAATGGCTAGAGAATGTCAGAAAGAATGCACCTACTTCCTTCTGAGCAGCAAAAACTGGAACTTTTTTATTTACAGTATTAGTTAATATTCCTATATGCACTCATGGTTAACTCTTAAGTGTTTTTTTGCTTTAAATTTGAAACTTCAGGTAGGAACTCCTTTTTTAAAACTCAATTTTAAAAAAACCCGAATGAAACAGAGAGTAAGATTCTAATGGGCTCTAAGTGACCTATTCTGCTAAAAGTACCATTTTGTTTATATTTGGAAGAACTACCTGTACAGCAGTTACCATATAGACAAATATATTGTGCAGAATCAAATTTCCCCTTTTTCCTAAACAGTGCACATCACTCCTTAAAAATGCAAATGGATTTTAAAAATGTTATTATTGTCTTAATATGAAAAATGTATATTCTTTCCTGTATAATGGAGATGTTTTCTAAGCTTAGGCAAATTCTGTTCAGTGTTAAAATGTGTATGCCCACCACTTCCAGCTAATTTTCCAGAGAAAAGGATGTAATAAGGGAAAACATTTATAATCCTGGCAATTGATGGAAATGAAAACAGTAATTCCTACTACAATAGAAATGTGTGTATGTACAACCTAACCACCAGTGAAAATATTATATTATTCACTTGAATTTGTATACTAAGAAAGATTGACACTATTTACCAATCCTTTAATTTTTATAATGTTAATATAAAGTTGCAAATATAGTTACTTACAAGACCCTATATTTAATCTCGTGTTTAGTTTGCCATTTACTGTTTAAAATTAATACCTTTCATGCTTCAAAAAATGTGTACACAATTAAGCTTCACTCACTGTCGAAAACGGCCCTGTCCTGCTTTCCACTGTAGCAGGACTGGCTCCTACGTATTTTGCTATTCTGAGATTTCTAATGTAGAGTTGATGAATGTCTTTAGTTCCAGGTGATATTTGTAACCTGATGTGTCATTTTAAAAAATGACTTTTTCAATGAATAAAAGACTGTATCAGTCTTCTATGAAGCTAGCACAGGTGGTTTGGGACTGAGGAGAGCATTCAAATAACGTAACTCTTGGGTGCTCTATCAGATTGCTATTACATTAAACTTTTTTCTTATTTAAATTTTTATGAAAATCTTGGATAAAGATCTAACTTGAGACAACTTCTCTGAAAACCTAGAAGGACTTCTGAAGACTCTGATGATTTCGCATATTATTTATGAAGCAAAACCTTGCTCTTCATTTGTTTTAATTTCCTCAAGCCTCTGTTGCAGCGTCTCATGCACAGTAGAGTGTGAATATATAGTTTCAAGACTTCAAAACCACAGTATAATTAGCAATGTTTACTAACCAGCTGAGCAAGCCACTTCCCACCTGAATATTGGAATAATTGTTTCTTCACTTAAGAGTGGAGGGCCCATAGTTTGGCTTCACAGAACCAGTAAATGAAAAGAAAGCCTGGCCTGCTGCAGCAATGGTCACTTTTCTGTGCTGAAGACATACTTGTGCTTCTCACTCAGAAGGTCCCATCTAAAGGCAGTTGCCTTTCTGAGGGTGGGAGATGGATGTCCTGGAGATGCACATTTAAACTGTTAATAATCTTATGTCAAGACCCCTATAAAAGCAGTGGATTTATCTCTTACTACTTCCGTTAAGTACTCCACTACTTCCCCAGTGGGTACTCCAGTCTTGAACTGTCATTAACCATTACAAAGGTTTTCCAGAAGGTTGTCTGAAATCTCTCATGCTGTAGCATAAAGCATTTCGTTCCCCCCCGCTGTCTTCAGTCATGTGGGAATTTATTCATTCATGTTATTTTGCAATAATGTTTTAAATATTGACAGACTTCTCACATTCCCCATTTTCTAGACTAAACAACCCCATTTTTCTCATAACTCCTCTTCTTGCCTACTCTGGGCTTTTTCCAGATGATCTCCATCTTTCCTAAAGCATGTGATATAAACAACTGTATGTAGAACTCCAACTGGGTGCTTAAGTACACCACCCCTGTCTCTATGAGACCATCTTTATTCCTGAAATATACAGCTCCGAAGCTGTATCAGTAAAATACATACCTACACAGCATAATGTAGAATATATAACAAAATATATGTACGACAGCAAAGTAAGGTTCTACAGGAATCTTCTTTGTAGGGTACAAACTGGCTGTGCTGGAAAAGTGGTACTGAGAAAAACGTGGCAGCTGGTGTGAGGTGTTTTGTAAAACCCCAGGGCAGGTATAAGGAAGTAGAATATGAAGAAATGAAGCTAATTAAAGGACTTAGAGAATTAATATTCTTACCTATTTAGTACTCAACCCTTTCCGAGCACTTTGGGTGATTACATTCTACAGCATGAAAAATTAAATCCATTAGTCTTATTCTAAGCAAAACTTTAACAGGTATCAGTGCATTGACTGTGTTTTCACTAGCTTCAAAGTGAGAATATCTAAATACTCAGGACCTCCACCTTGGTTGCTGACAAATTGAAGAGCTGAGGTGTAGACAATAAGCCTTATGCTTGCCTTGCAGTGCGTGTTTACTTCTTGAGCCATGTTTCAGAGTAAATGGAGATCCCTAAAGGGTCAAAAGCTTCCTAGCAGTTCATTTGGGTGTATGTTAGGAGGGTCAAAACTCAAGCTTTTCTGAGTCCAAATCAGGAGGGATAATTCCTGTCTCCTGGCAAAAAGAGCCAGTAAATCTCAAGTACTTCTTATTTTCTCAGCTAATGAGGTGAAATTTGACCAATTGAACAAGTGACAAGTGATAATTGTGTTCAGAAATGGAAAAACAGTGGTGAAAGCAAGATGTAGTCATTTCACTTTTCCTGGGTTTTTTTGATGCAAAGCTATTTGTAGAACAGGGAAACAGTCTAGAGGGACAGACTCTGACTCAACAATAGTTTGCCTGAAAGGAATCCACTGCTTGCTTTCCCCAGTTCCCTTCTCTCATGCTTTCCTGACAGCTCACAGATCACTTCACTGCCATAAGAAATGGGTCATCTGAGCAGCACTGTAGCAAATGCAGCAGAGCAGGGCGAGGACTCGGCTTCTGAGCCTTCCCAGCTCACTCTGGGAACCAAAGGGCAACCAGCTTTTCTCCTGACACAGCTCAGTACCCATCACTATGGGGGCAGGGAAAATTGCTAAAGATATTAATCCCTCCCTTGTTTAAGGGACTCATAGATCAGGAACCCCTGCTGATTTTACCTCAGCTACCTCTCTTCCCCTTTGATTCACTCTGGAGTTAGCCTTTTTTACCTCCTCAAAATGGAAGCTTTAATTGTCCTTGTGTTAAACCTCATTGCGGGTTACAGTACGTGTAATTAGATGACCTCAGGCAAAAACTGAGTCTTTCAATAAATTGGCATTATTATTGGCTGCTAGTCTACTGACCTGCTGCTTCCCATCTCTTGCATTTACTCCAATAACTGAGCAACGATCTAAGTTGATTTGGTTTTGTATTTCAGTGGTGTGCCAAAGAAGTTTATGTAGACTTCTACATACTGCCCTATAAATTTTTTCTTTATTTCACATATCCAGTAGGGATATAGTACAGTAGGCATTAAATGAAATGTTCAATACATATGGCCAAAGGAAGTGTGTTTAGAAAGCATGGCTAATAGTGTAGGGACAAATTCCATTTTGTTTCCCACAGATATTAAGGCTGACAGACTGTTAGTTGCATGATCATTAGCTAAAGTGAGCTCCACAGCAATGCTTGAGGCAAAATAATATTAATATGGTGGCAGATGCAGCAGGAGCAGCACAAGTCAGCAGCACCCAGGCAGCAGTTAGAAATTCTTTTGCTCATTAGCAGAACATTCAGAGTCTAGGCAGAATTGTTAGATTGTTTTTTTTCATCAATTTGTCTTTCTGGATCCTTCCTATCTTCAGATTTTGCATCCTTATTGACATCAATTTTTCAAAGCAGTACCTAGAGACTATGAATATAATTTTCTTTGAACAAGTATATGGGTAAGGGAAGGGCCTATGAGACTCTGTGTTTTCTATCAGCATGCATTGTTTGAGTTCCTAATTACTGTTGCATTTAAAAAATAATTTATGCATGTTTATTATTAGGACCCCAAAATTATGATGTAAAAATCTGTGTCCTGATGCCTATCTCTAGGACTGGAACACAAAATCGCATCGAAAATCTGTCTGCAAAAAAACCACTACTCTTTATTGTCTTTTTCCTTGAAATTCAGAAAAAACCCCAGGAGGATAGTAAGGACTTAAATACATTCTTCATGATCTGTGTTTCTTACACTGACTGTCATAACAGATATGGATTTTATAGGCCTGCTCAAAGTAAACCAAATGTGAAACAACCTAGACAGAGTTGTGTTTGGTTCCCAAGGGACATATTCATGAAGAACCATGAAGTCCTATTTCATAATGACATATCTGCAATGCCTGGTTAAGCCTTCAAATTTCACAGGCACAGCAAGTTATTGTAGTCTTGTTTCATTTTTTACTTCGGTTTCCAACTGAAGTCAGCCAGTTCTCTGCGTTACTTAAAATTTCTTCAGACAATGTCTGGTCTCTGGCTGCCCTCTCAAGAGTGAGTCAGTTCAGCAGCACCACTCAGACATCTCAGTGTTGTTCTGTTCTGAGAGAGACTCTAAGACACCCTTCACAATGTGGTTGGAACAGGGCTGCAGAGCCCAGAAAACTATTCCAGGTGTGTGCGCATTGTTCAGCCTGGAGAAGGGAAGGCTCTGGGAGGACCTCATGGCAGCCTTCCCACCCTTACAGTGGGCTTATAAAAAAGGAGGGACAGTGACCTCTTACATGGGCAGATAGTGACAGGACAAGGGGGAAGGTTTTTAAACTAAAAGAGAAGAGATACAGAAAAGCTGTTAGGAAGAAATTCTTTACTCAAGGGATAGTGAGACACTGGCACTGGTTGCCAAGAGAAGTTTTGTATGCCCCATCCTGGAAGGGTTCCAGGCCAGGTTGGATGGGGCCCTGAGAAACCTGGTCTAGTGGGTGGCACCCCTACCCATGGCCGGGTGGTTGGAGCTAGATGTCCCCTCCAATCCTAACCATGCTATGATTCTATGATTTAAATCAGACTTTCCCTTCAACACTAGTCAAGGCATTAGAATTACCTAATTCTATACTAATACATAGGTCTCATAGATGTTGAGGAATTTTTTCCACTTTTCTCTTTTAGGAACATGTCAGAAGTCCTTTACATTCTGATATAAACCAGGCTGCCTGAGGTCTGGTCTAAAAAGAAAAAAAACAGTGCTAGACTGGATTGATTTTAAAGTGATATTTGACAGAAGTGGCTAAATGATGGATGCTCCCTAATTATAGCACATGTACAAGCTTTTGTGATTTCACTCAAGATGTATTATTAGAAATTTTTCAGCCACTTGTGTTTACATTTTTATGAAGTTTCTGGGCAATAGCATGGTGTCAGCTATTTAAGCTTACTAGTAAATAAGTCATATGGCACCCAGTCTCCACCTCCCCCAGTCTCATTACAGTTCAGTTCTGGGGTCCCACATGTCAATAGATGAATTTAATCAATACTGCCCACAATAGGGAGGGATTTACCTGCTCTCCTAAACTCAGAAATGTGAGAGCATTTCTAGCAAGATCAATTGCTCGTGCTAATGCAAACTCATTAGCCATGAATACTTGCATATGCAGCTTTGTAAGAAATGAAGTGTAAATACTGCTGTCAATCAACATTTTAATTGACCAAATGTTTGTGGAAAACCAATTCAAGATAATATGAACATGCCAGAAGTGAGTTCACTCTGAAATTTTGGCATTTCATAATGAAAGTATTTGCAGTTCTGACCCATCTCCACCTGGAGCTTTATCATCGCTATGATTTTTTTTCTAGTTCTAAAATTGGTCTTGTAATAATAGAAACGTGAAATTTGCTGACAGATTTCCCAGTGAGCTACAATGGGCTGAAGATGCTATTTTAAGCACCCTGTGAGAAAAATGATTGGTTGTATATGCACTGAGCCCTGATTCAGCAAGAATTGGTGCAGGATCTCTGCTTCATGTTCAAGCTACAATAAACATTGAAGAGGAACTCCACATAAATGAATGGATAGAAACATTGCAAGATGCTTGGAAAAGCAAATTACTAATCATGCTAGTAATAGAGAGCTGAAGATTACTTAGAAAAGTTCAGCCCTAGTCAGAGTCTCAGCTGATGAAAATGGGCAGAAATTCAATTAATTCAACAGGGTTATAATGATTTTACCCTTACTCAGGATTTGATCTTACATCTAAATGTGAACTTATTTAATCACAATTTAATCACAGCTTCTGTCAGTTGAATACCCTTACTTTTTGTTGTTCTGAAGAGAAGACAAAACTGGTTTCCATCTCTGTATGCTCAACTTGAACAAACTGGGAAAGCGGTGGAAGAGGCAGATCATCTAAACCCTTTGGTAGATGGTAGACTTCTGAAAGAGATATATTTTTTAAATTTAACATCACCTGCACCTGGAAGTTGAAATTGATTTTAAGGGTGATCATCCAGATCATCGCATCCGAAAATAGCCTGGGAAAAGAGAAAGTTTTAAAAGAGCAATCAGTAGTTTTAGTTACTCTGCTGCTGAGATCTGAAATACAGTGAGCTGATTTAGTTCCGTGTTTCTTTGCAGTTGAGGCAGGATTCAGCTGGAGATTATTTCCTGGCATGGCATGAAGTTAAACGTGATTCAGAAAGTCACTCTCTATAAGAACTTTAGTGGTTTTGCGCTTACTTAATTTTATTTTGTCAAGATCAAGTTAAGCCAATTCCAGCGCATTAGGGAGGTGTGTGCACGATGAGCCTGGGGATGTGGAAGGGAGAATGAGCCTTTGGACTGCATGGGTGCCAGCCTGGACAGATTTCATACTCTCTTCCCAGAGGGGATGGAAAGAGTGATGGAGCACAGCCGATTTTATCTGCGTGTGATACTTACTGTTATTCAAAGGGAATTTCAGGGTGTGGAGTTAACCCTCAGAAGTCTGTGTAACTACCCGCATTTGTCACGTAATATGTGTCAGGTCAAATACATTCAGGGGTTCCTGGTGGGTCTTGCTCTTTGTTCTCTCTTATCATTGCCTTTATCCACTGGTGTTCTCCCCAGTGCTATTGCAAATGGAGAAGTTTAGACCTTCTCCCCACCCCGCACTTTTCTCTGTAGCTCAAGGAGCATTTCCTTCAACTTCTTCTTTCTACTCTTGCCCTGTGACATTCCTGGCTAACTCTAGTTTTTCCCTAACCTTGACTTACATAACAGCTGTATACCAGTAACTCAGTGCTTCACAACCTAAAGGAGCGAAGTGCTTTTGAGTATGCAGCCTTTCTAGAAAACAAGAGTAATCTGGGATTGAAGGCTTTAAAACGAGCAACATCCAGTCCAACACAGGGCTTAGGGGGTTTTTTTGTTTGGTGGATTCGGGTTTTTTTGTTTGTTTGGAGTTTTTTGTTTTGTTTGGGTTTTTTTCTCTTTTGTGTATTTGTTTGGGTTCTTGTTTGTTTGTTTGTTTGTTGGTGATTTTTTTTCCCATAAAAATGGTTTGGTTTACACCTTGGGGTATATCACATGAATTAAGTCCCCAGAGATTAAAAAACCCAAAACGACTGTGTGGATAATACCCTGCAAATTTGGTACAGAATAAATGCGTTTAGCCTGAAAAGGTGTTTGGAGACAAGAGGAAGAGGCAGAGATTAGTGCTTTTCCCCACTGAGTTTTTCTTGCAGTAAAACTGCCATACCCAGTCTCTCATGTCGATTTATCACATGCCCATTATTTGCTCCAAAGTAAAGAAAACATATTTTCTTTTTTTCTTAGGAAGTGTTAAGGACAAAGCCCCAGTCTCCTTTTCCAAGCCTGCCTGCCTTTCTGGGCAGCCTGCCCACAGTACAGGATCCTTGTTTATCCCAAGGAGGGCAAAACAGAGCAAACAGAGGAGTCTTTTCTAACATCCACAGCTTTCCGGGCGTCAGAGGGTCAGAGGGGGGCTGGTGGGAGCCAGGGCACGGGGCTGCTGCCCAGCCCACCTCCCACGGCTGCCAGGGCGGGTCCCCGGGGCAGCTGTGGGCAGAGAAAATCACACTGGACATGGAGAAGGTGAGGGATAGAAATGCATCCCTGCCCATCCATGGAATATGGCAACGGTGGGAAAAACTCCAAAAAGTTGTGTCCTGCCTTTAACACCGCAGCAGAATCCTGGGTTTCCCTGCAGTCACACTGGGAAGCATTCCTCCTTGGAATTGCACTGGGCAGAACACGTCCACACAGCTTCTTCTTGAAGGCTGTGGCTTACCAGTTCAGCTAGATCCTAACTATATGTTTGATTCCACATGTTCCCTTGCCTGCCAGAAAGTAAAAAACAAACTACCATTTCTTTGTGGGTTATTCTTTTTTTTTTTTTTTTTTTGATCTCTGGAAACTGTAGCCCTGAACTGCGTTTTCAGTCATTGCAAGATTTATTTTTGTGTTGCTGTATGTTAATCACATTGAAATAGGAGGAAAGCAAAAATAGAGAGAGAAGTGCATAATTATTGCGCTGGAAGAATAAAATGAAAACATTCATATCTAATTTTCTAAGACTTTTGAAAACAATGTTGTGGTTTGGGGGATAAAAAATATAGAAGGAGCAAGCTGCCAAAAAATACATAAAAGCAAGTCAAAACTGCACAAAAGGGCATGATGTTCCTTTAAAAAGCTGCATGTAATCGCCAGGATACCTGACTAACTGGTATATAACAGGTCCTAAGCACAGTAACTCTCCCTCTGAGAGAAACACTGTGAGTCAAACAAGAATATACATGCTTTGGAAATACTTTTCCAGAATCATGATACTTGTTCCATTAGTCAATCTGATACACTTTCAACAGGTAGAAAACTGTTGAGCCTTAAAGGAAACAGCCACATGGAAAACAGAGAAACCAGAAGCTAAGATTTAGAAAACTAAACTTCTGCAGAAAAGAAAATATGAGGAGAAGATACGATCCTGTTGGGGTCAGGTCTTGTAAGAGGCCCTCAAAATGTTGCTGTAGTCCAAGCCATAGAAATTCCCACTGTTTATCAAGCAAAGATAAAGCTATGATAATCTTGCAAATAAATGAACCAAAAAGAATAAAGAAAGAACTGAAAGCTGTAGCACTCTTGCGAAGAAGTAAGTTTTCATATCTTTCTAAATGTCTTCAGGTCTGTTATGCCTGACTTACCACTGCCTTTGTGTTTTCTAGAAATCAGGTTAATTTTTCTGGATAATTTTGTGTTCTCCTTGAGGTAAAAATAGACCATCAACATACAACCCAGCCCTGAGGAAATGAGGGATTCCCAGTTAAGACTCTGAATTTTTGTTCCCCCAATGGTCAGAGTCATCTGTAAGCAGGGTGACGTCGGAAGGGCAAGAGTTTTGGCCCAAAGCTTCAGAGAGAGGCTAAAAGTTATCTACTCCCTCCATGTCAAGGCCCTTTTCAATATTAAGTGTGGGAAAACCAAATAAATCACGTTAAACCTCTGTTGCTGAAACCTCTGTTGCTGTTGCTGGGAAACCTCTGTTGCTCTGCAGTGCTCTGTGGTCACATGGATAACATTCTAGTGGGTCTGCTGGACTGGGTGGCAGCAAGGGGCAGGTGGAGCATGTGGCACTGTCAGCTGCTCAAGGCTTCAGTTCCACTGAACTGGGCTTACTCCATTTCAAAGCTGCAAACTGAGCAAAATTTTCAATCCCTTTCTGAATAAAATTGAATGCGTTGTTGATGGGGCCTGAAATATTGATGAACCTTCAAGATTTTTGTTTCCTGCACTCTGGTTGATTTCTGGTGCCCAGTAAATGTAGGATAAGCCCTTCACATGTGAAATGGCTCCCAGCTAAAATAATGGGGGGAAAATCTCACAACAATCAAGATCTGATACTTCTTCTACCTAGCTGGCTATAGAAGCTAAATTTGCTCCAAATCAAACCTGTTCCATTAATAATGAGAGCAAATGCAGTGCACCTAAGAAGAGAACAAATGTTATGGAAATCCAAACATCTGCTTCCCATAGTCATCAGAGGCAGAGGCAAGGGAAGGTATAAGTGACCAACTTGCTGAGAGACAGTACTGCCGCAATAGAGCAGTTGTGATGAGCTTCCCCTAAAGGTGTCTTTGAACTGGGGTTTCACCTAGAGGTTTCAGTAAGTCTCCAGTGTTCAGGAAAGAATGATGATTTCAAGGGTTTTACTGGTGCTTGGACTAGGTGGCTGCTTTGACTCTATGCAGTGCACGCTGCTGGCCAGGCCTCGAACGTGCAGGATGTCCCCGGTGAAGCACAGGACAAAACTGCAGCTATCGAAGTACATATTGCTGGCTGTAATGCCATCTTTGGCTGAGACACAAATTGCTATATTTGAATGCATTTGGCTTTTGAAATTGCTTCAGAACACCTTGACAATGTGTTGGGGTTCACACATCTCAAAAATTGCGTATTTGCTCAGTCTCTTTCCTGCAGACACTAAGGCTGAACAAAGAGAGCCACTTTGCTGCTCCAGGCAGCAGCCAAATTTCTTCTGCACAGGTGGAGTTTTGCTGTTGGCTTCAGTGGGGCTGCCTTTCATCCTGAGGCTTCACAATGGGCATGGAAAGGAGGAGCAGGGTTAGAATGGACATCTGAAGAACGGGCAGGGGGAAGACTTTGGCCAGCCATGCTGTGACCTGCCCTAGTCCCTGCATCCTCCAGGCATGCCAGAATGCTGTGGGCACAGGTCTAGTGTCACAGGGAAGTAGCAGTGCTTTGCACATCCAAAGTTGCCACATGGCTCTACAGAGGGGACTGACGTGACCTGGCCTAAACCTGCCCCAGCACCGCTCTGCTGTGAACCTTCCTCCATCTGTGCTGGGAGAGCAGGACCAGTTGGATGTTGCCAGAAATGAGTCAAGAATTAATTATAAACAGAACTGCTTTGGGATTATTTAATTAATTTCAGGGCTTATTTATACTTCTGGGTTTTTTTATTTGCTTTCACTTGTTTTTAGCTCAAACTTTTTGCCCTGTTCTCCCCACATCCAGCTTCAGGCAACCTTCAGGTCAAAGAGGTGATGATGCAGCCTTTCCTTGGCACCAGGCAGGGTCCTCCTCCTGCATGAGTGCCGTAAATCTACTTTTGTCTTCCTCCCTGCTATGCCCTCTGGGAAGCAAAACACAGTTCCAAACTCCAAAATGTATTAATGAAAACTGTACTTTTACAATGATCCTCAGGACTTTTCTGTCATTTTTCTAAATTGGATGTCTACATTACCTCAGTATGGCAATTAATGACAATTAAATATAAATTTAGAATGAGTATCTTCCAACTTGATATGATGTAGTCCTACCAGGCATTTCAGGCTGTTTCCTATGGAAATCATTACTCTTCAATTACACTGTTCCATCTTTGTCAGCTAGTGTATAACCTGTGCATGTTGCTTTTCAGATTAAAGAGAAACCTGGCATTGTAACAGGGAAGAAGCATGGCATCTGCAATAAAAATGCCAAAATCCTGGAAGCTGCCCCATAAACCTGGGTACTGTGTGCAAATCAGATGGTAGGAAACTGAGCACATAAGAAAATTCATGAGCTGTGTTGCATGTAACTGTATTGCTACATTTTATTAAAGGTAAGTTTTCTTCAGTGTATGCAATATACTGAAATACGTATTAAAGCTCTGGCAATGGTTGCTAGAACAAGTGCCATTCTTAGCATTTGGGCAATAAAATAAAGCAGTAGAGAGAAAGAGAAGATTGTTGTGAACCATAAGGATGATTTGGAAAGAACATGAAAAATGCTGCCTGTTCAGCAGTGAGGAAAAACTCCAACTACTTCCCAGGATGCAGTTTCCAACCTTCATCCTGTGTAATGAAGTGAGCCAGGTTACACATGGGAACAAACACTTATTTAATAAATGTTACCATAGATTTTCCAAGTGCATTAGTAATCCAATAAAATAATTCCCATGCTTCAATTAGGTATGTGTGTATTATTCCCCCTATCTAATGAGGACAAACTGAATTACATCAGACAGGGCCATCATGCTTCCTTAGGCACGGCCTGGCAGCTGTAAGACAGCAGAGTGCTGCATTCCTGGCACAGGCAGGGGATTATAACCTGTCGAGTCAAAGTCTTAATCTTTTCTCAGCTATGAGTCAGTGTTGAAATGACAGTCAGAACATGCACAGGCAGCAAGAAAAAGATCTATTGTGGCTAATGGGAACAGTAAGGAAGAAAAAACTTCATCTGACTTTATCAAAAATACAGAGGGCTCTGCTAAGAAGAACTAATAAGAAAATTAGAAGTAAACAACCTAAACATGCTATGAGAGGGTCTTATTTTAAACATTCTATTAATTTTTGTAAGTACACTATAAATGTTTTGACATAAAAAGAAGCATGTCATGTCATAATAATCTACGAACCTAGAGGATTCAGGACTCACAAATCCCATAGCTAATACAGGAAAGATGGAGATCAGCTGGGTTAAAAAAAAATAAACAAACTCGTGGTTATTACTGAATTGCTTAATGGAAAAAAATCATTACTGCCAATAATATCCTATCTCTTATAAAAATAACAATGCTGTACAGCATAATATATTCATCCAGGCATGGTGCAATATAGAGGACTATCAATTCAGAGTAATTTCAGAAGTAATTCCTCCATTTCCTTTCAGCCAACAATGAACACCTGATTTTTAATTTTCATCTTTTTTAGAAAGAGATTCCCAAAAATGTAACTCACACAAGCACTGTGCTGCCTTCTTTTGAATGATGCAGGGATGTGCAGCATCTGCTATCAGGTATATCAGACTAGAGGTGAAGCCAGGCATGTCTTCTCATTGAAGCATCTCAGGGTCTTTTTTTAAATTATTTTTTAATTTTTTATTTTAATCACCTACAGACAGTAGGCCAAAGTGCTATGGCCCCAAACCTGAGGGAAGAGAAATGAGAAAGCCTAGCAAGAGACACTGGCTTCACCCATGAAAGAGTGCAACACTTCACTTAAAAACTCATAGAAAGGCTGTTTAATAGTATTCTTCATGATAATTGCTGGCAGAAGTGTTTTAGGGAGTGACAGGGCTTACTAACTGCTGAGGAGAGGTATTTGTTTTCCACTGCCTAAAGAGCAACTCCATTGTCAAAAGACTCACACAGAAAGATGGAGAGGCTGAGTATAGGATTGCTTCAGTCATCCTAAAAGTGTGCCTCCACCCAGGAGACTCCTCCATCCACTCTGGTCCCTGCCAGGGCAGGCCCCACAGCCTCTGCTGAAGTCAGGCTGTGAGAAGTGGGCTATATAAACCCAAATAAAATGCTGCAACCACATTGCTAAGCTGCTCCTAGCTCTCATTCACAATCAGCAGAGGCAATTCTGAACAAGGCTCACTGCTTCAGACTCGATTTGGGCAACTTCTGCAAAAGCAGGAGGTTTGTTTGGCTTCTTTTCTGAAATGCCTCCTGTACTGTGTAAAAAATGTAGCTGCCTAACCACAGGCTTGGGATTCAGCTCTGAAAGGGGAAGGCAGTCAAAAAGGATTTATTAACTTTACCTATAATTGCCTCATTTCCTAGTGCAACAGAGCTGGACTATGTATCATACCAGGAATAATTTAGATGGGTGAATATAAATGTACTGTTGCTAGAAAAGCTATCAACGTGAGGTACAGTTATATATCAACAAATAGTTACAGATAGATGATTAAACAACAGGGTGTCTGAGCTGAAGGACCATTTCACACAGCACCAAACATTGGTTCAATCTGCTTCATGCACTCTGCCTCTCTAGTTTTTTCAGACTCACCTTGAATTTTCTATATAACAGCTGCTTTAGATACAGCCTCATCATCAGAAAGCATGTAACTTAGCAGGTGTATCTTATCAAATTCAATTTCTGACTCATTTTTCTTTGATTCATTAAGCTCCCATTCTCAGGATGATCCATGGCAGATTGCAATCTTTTCCCCTTTACAACATACCAGGGACATTTAATTGTCTGTTCTGCAGACATGAATTACTAATGTATTCACCCACAGAAGCTAGCACACGTCTACATGTCATTTCTTCAAATGTCAAGGGTTTTTTTGGAGGTCAATCTAGTGAGTTTTTGAGAATCAATAGAGAGGGGCATAGGAGTAATAATCATTAGAAATGTCCTGAATGATTAATAATTAATTTAACATTAGCTAGGATGCCATATTTAAAAGTAGAAACATACTACCATTTTTGAAGTGCAAAATATTACAGGCATACCTCAATACCATGCCTTTTGCATTGCATAGGACCAAAATTTAAGTAGAATTAATAAATTTTTTTCTCATAAGTCACATTTTATGTAGTAGCGTGTGATGGAGGGGCATTTGTAGGCTGTGGGGCAGATGAAGATTGAACTATGTAATAAAATTCATGCATAAATTACTAATGGTACCCTATCTAAGGCTAATATATTGACTAACCCTCCTGTGAACATCAAACAGGTCAGTGCACTAAGAGGTTACTAACTAGCTGATGCCTGTGGTGTTTTTCTTATGGGGTTTTGAAAGGAAAAGAAAATAACCCTGACTTTTTTCAGATGGTATTTTCACTCCTGAAAGAAATATCTGGGTCCATTTTGCAACACTTCTCTGAATTTCAGTTTAGGAAATAGTTTTATGAAGTGCTGATACCCAAACTCTCAGTGGTGCTTAGGAACATGCAAAGCCAGAATGATAAAATAGCTTTAAAGGTGACTACAGTTAAAAGAGAGTAACTAGTTTTTATGGAACCTAATGGCGTTTCACTCTCCTCCCATTACAATTAGAAAGTTAAATATGGGACAAAATCGGTAAAAGCCCCTAAATCATCTCTGAGCTACCCAATTCTTTGAAGCTTGTTAAATGGAGACAACCTGGACAGGCATTTAACAGATTAGCCAATATGTATATTTGTACAAGAAAAGGAAGTTTTGGAGCAGTCATGTCATTGTATAAAGCTTACTGAGCTGAACTTCATGGAAAATGACCTAAGCCTAAGTGGGGAGGAAATGCTAAATTGTGCCTTATACTAAAAATTGCTACAGACTATCTAATTTTTTCACTTAAGAAAATGTCCTTACTTGACCATGATTTTTTAACCTGTGCAGTGTTTGGGACAGGGGGTGTCTCTTGTCAACAGATTTGTGAAAGTATTTAGGACAATGGGACTTTCATCTTGGTAATACTGCAATGAATTATTATAACTATTTTGTATTTATGAACATCTTATGCATGCACATAGAATGTTTCTTTTCCTATGTTATATATACAGAGCTACGAAGTACAGCAAAATTGCATGAATGCCCCAGAGCTGGATTGTTGTTGTACACATAAAAGCTTATTCATTTAAATTGCACATATCTAGAGAGAGGGCTTTTGGATTCTCCTTGTTAAAAATAGCTTGGTACAGAAATATCCAGAGAAATTAGGACTGGAGGGCATTTTTAGGCTTGTCTTTACAACAAATGGGGTCATGACCTCTTCTTTCTCCCTGAGGGCAAATACCATGGTGCAGAGGAATACTTTCCCCCCATGTGTGAAAGCCTTGTCCATAGTGGATGTTGGGGACAATCTCTGGAGATTATTTCCTCGGGCCAGTGACCAGGGTAGGGCTGAGCTCTAATGGGGACAACCCTGGTAGGTTAGTGAGTAGCTGGGTATCAGTGCTTGAGCCTTCTCCTGACCCTTGAGAGCTTAGGGAGATAGATGTAGCCTGAGAGACTCCTGGTTCATCTCATTGCCTTCAGGCTGGATAAACTCTCTCTGTAAAGAAATAAATAAACAATAAATATTTGCCTTTTTCTTTCTGAAAAACCTCTGAAGATGCTGTCGTTTCCCTGCAGGATATTACAAAAGGGGTATGTCTTTTAGATGTCAAATCAATCCAGTTGCTTCTCTTCAATTTCTACCAAATTGGTCCAATCTCTTCTGGAGTCTCACACTCTTGACAAGTGAGAATTAAGAGCCCTTACCTACAGAATCTTGTACAGTAAAGTTACCTCATGTCTCATATGCATAACATTCTTCTTTATACATTCCCCTGCAATGTAGCTTTTTTTTCAGCACAGCATGTTTTTGGCTCACGTTCAGTCTGAAATTCAGATGCCTTGTTGGTCCTTGTTGGTAGAACTGCTGTCAAATTCACATTTTTCAATCGTGTATTTTTGTAGCTGACTACTCCAGATGAATATGGAGTGTTTGCATTTCTTTTATTGAATTGCATCCTGTGATATACATACAAAACTGAAAATTTGGTTTTGTGGCAGTTCTACATATTGCTGACCTCCTGTCTTCAGCCCTGCACCCTCCATGTTTTTCATTTACTAGATTCTGAGTGGCAACTTGGAATATCCAACAACTTGAAAAGTGTGTTTGCAAGCACTCATAAAAATCTTTCAGAAAGGCACCTAAGTAGAAGAGCTTGTTCTACTTCTGCTCCTCGTTTTGTTCTCTATTCAAACCCTAGCTGATAACTTTCCCAAGCAAGCCTTCTTGATTGTTTATGCTTCCTCCATCAAAATGGCATTTAGCTCCAAAGAGCATGCACTGGGATGGCATCCATGACTTCATGCTTTTAACGTGCTCTTGGCAGCTCTTGCTATAGCCAGAGAGGGCACAGGCTCTTTCTATGCTACACAGCCCAGTCGGGTTCCTGCTTTCCCAAAGGAGGTAACTGAGGACTTGGGAAGTTTAGCATGTCTATCTTGTACAACAACCAAGAAGAGCCAGTTTTTAGCTGCCAGTTTTCAGACAATCTTGGGCCCACTCTGCATACATTCTTCTGCAGAATGCATTGAGAAGCAGGGCTGAGAGGACCTGAAGGAAAGCAGGACTATTGGCATCAAAATTTCTGAGTCATTGTTTTCAGTCTAACTTTCTTATTTTTTTTCTTCCCAGATTCAAGCACCTAAATTCCATCACTCACCACTAACTGCCAAGCAAAATGGGTAAACTACATTATGTCCCTCCTTTACAGCCTGGCCAAGCTATGCAGAATAACATCATTCTTCTTTATTTCTTGAGTGCAAGTGAAATGGAGTGTGTAGCAGAGGTGACAGGTACCAGTCTGGGAGATGACTGATCCTGATAATTATCAATCTAGATATTAGTGTCTTGCTCTCTAACCCATACTGTCTTTTAATATTTTTGTTTATCTCTTTTTATGAACTCATACAGACACTTTAAGTCATTTTCTCTCTTTGCATTTTACCAAAGGGTTAATATTTCTATGTAAGCAGAGTGGGATTCAAGGGCAAAACAACAATCAATATTACTAGAGGCTGTGGGATGTTAATTGTCCAGCCCTGCTTCCTGGTTTGCTTTGCTGTTGGCTTTTTTTTCAAATCTTTGCCTTTATTGATTCTCTACCTCCCCACTAATCCCTTCCAGAAAAAAGGATGGCTGTCACATCTTTCTAAATAAAAGTGACAGCTTGGATGGTAGTGCTCAGGTGAACAATCATAGGCTATTTGTACCAGGAATTGCTGATGTTATTGAGGGCAAGTGCAAGTAAACAGAGGTTACCCCCTTCTTTAGTTGCTACCGATCCTCCACACAAAGTGCCATGACAGCACAGTCTGTTCATCCTAACATGCCTGAACAGCAGGCACCAGAGATGCTCAGAGCTGTTGTACCTGGCACTTGAGAGCTCTCTGAAATTCTGACTGCCTTCTGAGACACAGCAGTGGGCACCCAGGCTGCCTGCCTTTGCGCACTGGAGCCCTTCCATAGAGACCTCCTGCTCTAAAGGACCCAGTGTCCTTTCCCACCGCTGCTGCTGCAAGAGCAGCTGGGAGAGCCAGAGCTGAACATCCTGGATCCCATGTAAACTGCCAAGACAGGCAATCATAAGGAGCCTGAAGAGCAGGCTTCTGCCTTCTGAGGACACTGGCTGGGGAGCCATCAGCAGAACTGGGGGAAGAAGAGATTGCTTCTATGGACAGCTGGTATAGAGGGGTGCTAGTGAGCCTTCTTGTCTGGGAGCAGCTACAGAGGTGTGTCATGTGGTCCTACACTGTGTGGGTGAGGTGAGCATTTGGAGGGATTCCACCACAGAGATATGGCCTCCACTGGCAGATTCAGGGCATCGTGCTCTCTAACCACTACTGGCGTAGGGAAGAAGTGAGGCTACGGTCACATCCCATGCTTGAATCTCTGCTCTGGGACAGAAGAAATTGTCATTCTGCACATTTTGTTGGAAATAATGAGTGCATGTGTAGAAATTTATTTTTTCTCTCTATTTTTTCTCTCTCTTGTGTAGCACTTACTTTGTACCTGAGTGTATCTTGGCAGTGTAACTTAAGAGTATCAAACACTCTCCTCTTGAAATGCAAATCTTCCAAAGTTTCATTATCAGAATCTCAAACTATAACCAGATAACATTATAAGCAGAGGGACCCGAGCAGACACTTCAATTTAACAAATATTTTCTTTGTGCCATTATTTTATCTGACTCATATTATTAGAGTTACTGTTTTGACCAAAGGTAATATAGCAGCAGGTTGAGCAATGAGCCACTATTCTCTTCACAAGGAAGAACAAAGGACAAAGCAGCCTTTGGCAACAAACATTTGTATGAGCCAGACTGTGATGAGCTTTGTAATAAAGGCAAAACAAAGTAAAAAAGTAGGGGTTTGGAGCATCAAAAGGATGACTGCAAGAACAAAAAGTCAGCAGTGCTGAGAATGATAGATTGACACAAACACAGGGACTTTGGAGTATGGAACATCAATATCACAAACAGATGAAAAGCAATTATAAATGAAAACCAAATCATAATATATCTGGAAAGACACCAAAGTTATCAGTCAGAGGGAGGGGCATTAATTAGGACGTGCAAAGTAGAAAATCACTTAGAGACACAGAGCCCATTAAGAGCTCATAGCCCCAAGCTAAATTCAAACAGGAGACATGGAAATGGAACTTATATATTGTCTGACACACGTGGGGTACTGCTGTGATGAAAGCAAAACTTAGTTCTGCAGTGCTTTATGAACTATGGCCCTGAACTGCTTTGGCTTACTGATGAGGAGGATGGCAACACTGATCCAGACAAGGCAATGGACAACCATGACCCCTGTACCTACACCACAGGGGTGAGACCTCCTCTGAGCTGAATGGGATGTCAAGGCTCCCCCCTGATGAAACAGGTTTTTTATGTAAAAATAACGTCAAATAACTCAGGATGGTGTCTTCAGACTCCTCAGGTGTCATCACCAGGCACAAGACAGACTCTCTGGTTGATGGAAGTTTCCAATAACCATGAAAAAGATAAGCCTTGCACCAGTGAGTCTCACTGGTGAGCCTGGAGTGAAGTCTCACAGCTCACCAACAAGATGCCACAAAGACCTTTTAAAAGGTGGGGTTAGCCAGTAGACAAAGACTGTCTGGCCTTGCAAAAATAATGCAGTCTGTCACACCTAAGAGACTCCCTGGCAACTCTTGAGTATTTTGTTAACAAGCCAAGGAATACAAGCATGAAATGACTCCTATGATTCTGAGAACATGTAAAAGCAAATGTGCATTTCAATAATGAAATAAAAAAATCAACTGGTGTGTACTTTGCAGTTTTAAACAATTCTGGGTTGCTGAAAATCTCCAGCTATAAGTCTTCCACTCAGATCTTAATGTCTTCACGAACACATCATCATGAGAGGTAGAAACCACCAGCACTGCACTCACATGAATCTGTGAAAGACAAATGCCTCAGGAAGGTAACCAATGCTGAAGAGAATGACATTTCATGGCACATACTGGTTTATTTCAGAGTCCAGCAACTATTATTTCCAAAGTTGTTCTGAAAAAAAAGCATGGAAAAACTTAAGAGAAGTTGCTATGAAACAATGGAAAGCCATGGAGGGCTCCTTCCTTCAAGCAGCCTCTGGGGAAGGAAAACCTGGAGAGCAGCATTACAAAAGGGGTCTTGGTTTTGGCCAGTGTAGTATTTGACAGCATAGGAATATGGGTATTCAGACTATCACTGGAGGTAACAAATCCAAAGTTCATTTCCTAAATAGCAAGCTTGCCTGGAGAAGAACATTTTAGCCACAGAAATGAGTCAGTGCTGATATTTGTGGTCAGCACTGATGGGAAGTATGAATTGTTTAGGAAGAGAATACATGTGCTGTCAAAAGGGTTACTAAAGGTGAAAAGGCAGTTAACACTCAGGGCCTTGAATCCCTAAGGGTCACTGCCTAAGCCTCCTGAAAAATTACTCCATATGTTCTGTATTATTTTCTTTGAGTGGAAAACAGATCAGGACTGTATGATATATACATGGGAAGTGGATACAGCTTCATGCTGCTTGCATTCACAAGAGAGTCCCACATCCACTCTTTGGGAAAGAAACATAAGGAAGCGCAGATTAAGCAAGTGTTCCTCTGCCTTTGGTGTTTCCTATTTCATGTTGTCTGTTCTTTACTCATCCTGTCACCTGATAGAACGCTCTTGTGAGAGAGATCTAGACATGATCACACTGAAAGAGCACAATGTTTCAAAGGTGTACTATTTTATTTCCCTTTGGCTTTATTGGCCAACCGTTAGCTTTAGATGAAATGCTGCATTGTGATTTTGATTCAGCTGCTGAAAGAACCTTGTCTGTGAAGCCTAATCTCTTATGCTCTGAATTCATTCCTTAAGGTAGGTCTAAAACTAAGGCTGAAGTTTTGGAAGGATTGTTCCTCCCTCTGCCACTTTAACTCTTGTCTTTATTATGGCTGTAACCATTAATGGGTTCTATTGTGGTGTGGAGAAGTATTTGTAAAGAAACTTCTCTCTCCAAGAAATACTCTCATATGCCTCCAGCCACTCAGGAGTAAAGTAGAGATTGTGCCCACACTGGACTGCATTGCTCATTCCCAGGATGCTAGCAGATCTAAACGTTTTTGCTCAACTTTGACTTTTAAACAACTAGTTCTTTCTTTCAAATGAAGCAAAATCATTGCAGAAAAGATTCTTGGCATCAGTTTTTGCTCTGGCTTCCTGAGGAATGCACTCATTTTAAAAACTGAATGAAAAACCAATGGCACATAAAACTGCCTCATGACAATGCTGGCAGTTCTACCAGCTTCTCATGCACCCACATTTACCAAGCACTATGCATTATGTTAGAATTGTAACTTTGAAATGATAACCTCTGAGGACATGCTTTTTAATCACCAGTATCTCATTTTCTACTTTCAGAGTGTTGTGGAAGTGTTATTTGAATAGCAGGTACCAGATTTTAAATGTCTGCAGTGATTACAATATCCTGTTAATGATAGTATCAGAAAAGTCCTTCAGCTGAAACCTTCTGGATTCTCACACTCAAAGAAAATATTTTAGCCATCTGTTCACCTGATATTTGCTACAGCAGAGAAGAAAAAGCTCAGTATTTTCTAGTCAGCTTAGGTCCAGTGTGGAACTTCTCAGTGTTCTTTTGGCTCCAGAAAATATCCTGCTTCATATCTCATGGAATATATCCCAAGTATGATGCTTAATATGACTTTTAAAAGCCTCTTAAGCAATATTGACCTTCTTTTGCATTAATCATTTTTTTTTAGCAACTGTAAACATCAACCAGTCTACAAAGATGAAAATGTTCCTCCTCTGAACAGAAAAGTTTCAAGTTTTGTGGCTGAGAACGTCAGCACCAGACTACCAACATGACATGCAGAGCTGAAGACCCAAATTATAGGCTACTCCAAACACAAAAGTTTAAAAAACATCCACTCCCCTCTTTCAAAAACTCTTTTGTATTCTTTTTGGTTTCTCTAAGAACAAGTTGTTGATGATGGTGTTTTCTTACTGCGTTTGCACAAGCCTAGAGTTATAAAAGCCAGGCAGGCAGCACTACCCAGCTGGAAGCTGATACTCACTTGGGTAATGGCTACCTTGTGAATAGGGCAGACTTTTTGCATAAACTCTGATTTTTGGGATATGACTTTTTCTGAAGTTCTGCAGCCCAAGCTTGAAGTGGGATCTACACTGGTACTAGTTGCAATTGCTCAGTATCTCTGAAAATCATGTGGTCCCTACATGCCAATAAGGAGCTTAACTCCATATGCTTTGCTTTGAAAAAACAGTTCTTTTTTTAGATGAAAATCTAAAAGCTATCATAGCATTTCAGAGCAGTAATAAGATTTTATCAGATTATGATCCCTTTAGTGGCACAATCTGTGTTTCACCTAAATAGCCTGATGCGGCTCAAATGCCTCCTGCTAGCCTCTTTCCCAGTGGTGTGTCACATGCCCAGAGCAGAGGAAGCTGAAATGTCGCTGCTACCACATGGGCATGCCGAACAGCAGCAAGGAGCTGACTGAAGCAGATATACCCAGGTACATGTGGCTAGCAATCCACACCTCCTTGCCCTCTGCTCCTTGCTGACTTTAGACATTCATTCCCAGGGCAGTGGGGTGTATAGGGAGGGGATGGTTCCCACAGCCATAACCAAGCTTGGGACACCAAGCACTTCCAGTCCCAGGTCTGCCCATGCAAGAGGTTGACTTCTCCTTGTCACAGGCGAACCTCTTTGCTAATGGGGATGGTCTGGGGTCCCTAACCAGTGCCAGTGTTATGTTGGCTGCTTACTGGCAGTCAGGCACATTTTGGTGCGTAGGATGGACCATCAGTGATTTCACTCCTGAGAGACATGAAGCTGCTGAAAGCACTGATGCTAACCTGGGTGTTTTAGAAAACCATCTCCACATGGCTATTCGTTACACTGATGCTGATAGCTTGAATATTTGCTGTTTGGGTTCACTATCCTCAAATCATTCACACACTCCCACGCCCACAAACACCACGAAGAGAACGCTCGCACTCAGCGTTTTATTGCTGCAGGTATGCAATGTATATAAACGTAGTATGTATGATCGGACAATGGTACATTTTCTTATAGAACAAAAAATATCCATAAACCACCCAGCGAGTAGATGCTCCCGGGGAGCGCCCTGCCGCGGGCACAGCCACCCCGCCTCCGCCGAGGAGCAGCCGCCCGCGCCTCGCCGGCACCGGGGCGGCCCAGAGGCTCCGCCGCCGGCACCGGGGCTCTCTCGGGGTGCTCCACACTCCGCTACAAGCTGCTGGCGCCGGGCACGCCGTGCCGAACTGAGCCGCTCCAACCGTGCCGCGCTGTGCCAAGCCGAACCGCGCCGTGCCG
>VXAC01004740.1:2795054-2857505 GCA_013399225.1 Rhipidura dahli | reverse complement strand
AAAAATTGGCCTCGCAAGTCATAGTGTATTTTTTTTTTTTTTTTTTTTTTTTTTTTTTTTCAGAAAAGAAGTCCAGATGTTCTGGAGTAAACTTTTGTGTCTTTTTGTTCTTGTTATGCTGGTGATAATTGTGCCATTTTAGGCTTATGGTCAAATTTTGTATTCCTGTTTTAGGTGTGCTGAGGTAAAACTGCTTAGTCTCCTTTCTTAAAACATCAACAAAACTCCCTAGAATTTGGATTATGTTGATACTGAAAATGGAATCCTTTCTGAGTGCAGAAACTAGTGAGGGGAGGAGTGCTGGTGGTTACTAGCTCACTGGCAGCCAGAAACGTTCCAGCTCTTTCTTCAGCTGTTGCTGTAGTACTGCCTAGTCTGCTTAGCTAAAGATTTAATCAACTTGCTTATAGCTTATCCAACTAGTGATTGCTTATATCCAACTACTTGTTATGAAACCCAAACTCTTAGGCAGAAGATTTGGTTTAGTGTCTTGAAGAAATTGTGATAACCAGAGAATTCATTTATATGAGGAAGCAAGGTATCAGTCTTTCACTTTCTAATCTGGAGACTGTCTTGTCTTGGGCTGGGGGCAACAGAGGCTTCCAGAACTACTTGTGTAAAAATCACCACCTAAACAACATTTCTGCCTTTTCTTTTTTCCAGTATGCCTCTGTGTATGTATGAACACTTTTTCATCTTCATTTTTTTTAAGTTCTTATCAGATTTCACCTTAAAATATGTAATGACTACATTTGGTATTAGAATTCTTAGTGCTTACTCTTGGTTAGTAGTTTGCAGTGCATTTAATGTAGCAAGTGGAAGGAGGCAGGACTATGTGCTAAAATATTTTTCTGGGAATCTGACAGTGAGAAGAAGCACTGGAATCAAACAGGGGTCCTATACAGTCTTTAGCTTCCTTCTCTTTTTGTCATCCATGGTGGGATAGTCACAGCAGCTTATCCCACCTCCTGGATCTGGAGTTGTTTGTGAATTCATTTTAAAGATCCCTCAGGCACTTTTCCATGTTTTGCAGTTCGGGGACTTGCCTGTGTAGCCAAGTGGTGTCTCTGGGGCCCCAGGGAAAGAGGAGTGTCTGCTTTAAAGCATGTTAGAACTCCTGCTGATATTTCTTGACACCAGTGGACCAGAGCCAGAACGCATTGACTGCCAGTCCCAGGCCTGCCTGCTGCTCCAAATGAGTATCTGGGGGGAGGGAGAGTCGTCAGTGTGTAGAGCACACTGCTATGCCCAGGCACCACTTGAAGGAATGACTTGTTACAAACCATGAGAAACTCTCTGTATCTCTTGCATACTAAATTTCTTCAAAAAGATGACATTGCTTCTAGATTCTGCAAGATGTGAGCGCACTTGTTTTGATACCACTAAATAAAACATTTCCCCCCATGCCCCATAAAAAAGACTTCTTGTCTCCCATGTTAACTCTTGAAGGAACTAATACTTCTGGCTAAAGAAATAATAATGAGTGAAAACTGCCTTCTGTTCCAACCAATAGCAGTTTAATTGGCTGGTAAGACAAAAATGTGGTGAGAAGAGTATGAATGTGTCAGATGCTTGATGTACCCATACTGTATGACTTTTATCACAGAAGTCAATTTACGCACAGCCTCTCAGTGTAAAGAAAATCAATACTGGAGACTTACAGATTGTTTTTACGGAGCTGCTGAAACTGAGATGAGGAGAGCCATTTAGAGGCTTCATTATATCATGTGCTCTTTCCTTGTGTTCTTTCAAACAATCTGATGGAGTAATTAATCCTTGAAGTGCCCCAAAAGGCAAACCTACTTAATTGCATTGCTGTTTAGCCTAAATTCCCAGACTGCAAGGGACCTGGTGTTCATCCTGTTTGATCAAAATTTTTTTTGTGGAGTATATTCCTTAGGTCTTTTTCATCTTCTCTCTTAGAAAAAAGCAGTCAATCTGTCAAATTTGACCTAGTGCAGCATGGTCCTAGTCATTATTGCATTCTCACTGTAGGCAGAATTATGTACAAATTGCAGGGAAGCAGTCAGCTGGACCTGTGTTGCTTGGAGATGGAGAGTGACCTGCTCTTGTGAATCAGGCAGAAATAGGTACATCCTGTGACTACTATGTGAAAAGTCATTCCACTTGCATCATCATCAAAGTAGCAACATTTAAGCCTGGTGGGTTAAGCTCTGTGCCTTTCAAGGGTGACTATGTAACAGTGATTTGCTTTACAACATGTATTTGCTAATACCAAACGATTTCTGCTTCATGCGAAAGTGGATGATGACAAAAAACATGATGTGTCCTTCCTATCTGCTTTGGAGTGCTTTGTTTAACAGAAGTGACATCAAGGCATAGACTTAGTGTGTCCTATTTTTATACTGAGAACACAAGGCATTTGTTTTGGAGACAGCACTTGATTTTCAACAAATGTTGTGTTGTTGAGATGGAATCCATGTTAGGTATGGTTAGGAAGTGCTGAATGCTTCTCTTCCTCTGCTCAGTATAGTCTGTGATCAATGCCTCTTCTTCATTTAGCAATTTCACACTCTAGTGATTCCTTTAGACTTCTGTAGAGATGCGCAAATTAGACAACAATTTCTTAACCAGCATGTTCTGGATGTATTTGGGTAAGTTGAAGTTGTTTTGACAGTTGAGTTATGAAAACAGTAAAACAGCGGTGTTAGTACTGAAGAAGATTTAATGAAGTCTGTAACTGGGTGTCAGTTTATTCTCTCTGCTTACTAATGAAACTGCAGTTGCAGAGTGCAAGGTTCTTTGTCTGCATAATGAGCAGAGGTGTTTTTTGGTTTTTTTTTAAAATTAATGTTATGGACAAATGGAATGCCTGGTATTTTGGTATACTAAAATCTTTTTCCTGTAATCGCATAATCTTGCCAATGGATATTTTCTCTGTTGCATTAAAGATGATAGAGCTGCAGCCATTGGAGCAGGAGATTGATTATTGAAGTTATGGGCATTTATAATGAGGTATGAACTTATAATGAGGTGCAGGGTTGTCAAAATTCAGAATCTTGCAGCATTTGCCCTTGTATTTTGTGTGATGCTTGTTTTTCATCATTTAGAAGCAATGGCATGAATCCCAGAGAACTGTTCTACCTTGTGTCTTACCCACACCCCCAACTGCTGGCTATATCCCCGCTTTCACTGTCCCTGGCTCTAGAGTAATTTATCCTCTTAGGATGCATTACCACAAGGACACATCTTTTGCCTTGAGAACTGCTTTGAAATGTAAGCGCTTGACAAGTTGGAGTGGTTGGTAACTCTTTTGGAAACCATTGTCCTAGCAAGAAATAGCTGTCCTAGCTGTCATAAAAACTGTGCCATTGACTAGTGGAGAACAAATGCACCTCTCCTCGAGAGCTTGCTTCTGTCTGTCTCTGCAGTAGGCAGTAGAAGGATATCCACTGCCTCTGAACCAATGGGAAGTGCTGGGTTATCAGGGCCAGGTCAGAAGAGATTGGAGAAGAAAGTGGAAAGTTGTGTGGACCTGTAGAGGTAGAACTAAGGTAGACATGGCAGTATGCATGTAGAAAGTGTATGGTAGGCTGCCTACCTTGTCTTCATATTTTTCCAGGTGATTTCTTTCACTAGCGGGTACTTCAGATCCACGTGTGTGTGGGTGTGTGTCTCCTTGCCCACATTCTGCTGGCTTGGTTGTGCCAGTTTGATGAATGTAAGTAATTTTTCTTCTGACTCGCTTTCTTCCTGTGCCCTCAAGTCCCTGATTGAACTTGTCTCCTCTGTCTTTCTCTACTAAAGACTCAGAGAAATATTCATGGTAGTTAAAGAGAGTACTTCAGAAGTCAAGGGTTGAAGGGATAAATGAGATTGACAGTAGTTTGCTGTAAGTTTGCTTCTCTTGCTCTAGGTGTTGCTCTTCGGACAAGTAGGAGCTGGAATTTTGTTTTAGGAAGACTTGTTTGAATAATGTTTAATGCAGCGCCAGTATTGAGAGTCCACTGGAGCTGGATTAGAGGGAGAAGTAACATGATTGCTGTCAACAACTGGTATTTTTGCATTTAATGAGGACGTCTGTACATGTAACTCTGAAGACACATGATTTACTGAAAGGCTTCTGAAGCATTTGTCCATTGTTTTTTGTAACTTGTACATCAGATCTGGGCAAGTGTCTTCAGGTACACTTGTACTGTCACCCCTTCACTCTAAGCCTATCTCCAATAAGTGAAATGGTCTTTGTAGATGGCTTTTCCTTGGACTTTTCCAGGATGATAGGTGTTCAGTAAGATAAGTTGGTCATGGCCATAAGGACTTTCTTATGGAACAGGAACTACAGGTCTAAATGTCCTACAGCTACAGGCTGAGCTATAGGCTACAGCAAAAATGAAATCGTAGACAGGTTTGAATTGATGTTCTGCACTCTGTACCTCTTAAAGGCATGTTATGAGGCAAATTTTTAACAGAGGTGGTTTTCCACTCACCAAGCTCAGCTAAACACTTAGTTAATTTTAGTACTCCACCTCTGGTACAGATGGTTAGAGTTAGAAAATTGCAGTCTTCCGCCATTACTGTTGAAGTGAACTGTTCACTGTGTCACATTATGGCATCTGCTTTTATTACAGAATACCACTATTTTCTCATCCTTTTGACTTTTAAATTTTTTTTTTACAAAAAGCCAAAACCTGAACTATCCATGCAATTATTTCCATAGCTCTGAACAGGAGAATTAGAGATGTACTTTGGAAGCACTGTAACAGACTGACTGGCTATGCCTTGAAAAAGCATATTTCTTCCCTTTTCATTTTCACAGCTGCAGTGTTAAGCATAAAAGCAGTGAAGTTAGAGTATGTCTGACTCTGTCCTCCCACACTTGTTTTTCATGTCGTATGATTGTTACTTTTAGAAGTCATCCATGTTTATGTGGGTTTTGCTTTTGGTTTTGATTTTCAAATGGTCAGCTAGCGAATCAACATGGCAAAAGTTGCATGAAAGCCTAGCCTGGGAATTTCTTGTCCCAGAAGACAAAATACATTGACATATATAGACGAGGCAAATGCAGGGAAGCCATCTGTGCATTAGCAAAGACTTGCAGGGTAGCTGTGCACAGAGCAGTTGGCTTTCAGCTCTGCTGCTGTAGATGAGGAGTCTTTGCTTGCTGTAGGCTAGGGAGAAGGGGAAGAGTAATAGCAAGTAGAGGTTGTGTGTTACTGGAGAGGCATTAATATATGCAAAGATATTCCTGTTTATTACTCTGACATTGTGTTGGAAATACTGCAGGAAATGAGACATGAAGTGGAAGCTGGAAGAAAAGGAGTCTGACTTCTTGTCTCTTCTCTTCTGATATACAAATTCTCTCCTCTAAAATCTTCTAATGCTCACTGTAGAGCAGCAGTGATGCTGGAGCTGACTTCTGATAAAAATGCAGCTGCAGAGCATTGGTATTGCTGGTGAGGTTCTTTGGCAGTGAGGGAAGAAAAACCTGGGCACCCTTGAGAAAGGAGGATGGTTGTGGAATCATAGAATTGTTTAGGTTGGAAAAGACCTTTAAGATCATTAAGTCCTAACATTAACTAGCACTGCCAAGTCTGACACTAAACCATGTCCCTAAGTGCCACATCTACATGTCTTTTAAATACCTCCAGGTATAGTGACTCAACCAATTCCCTGGGCAGCCTGTTTCAATGAATGACAATACTTTTCATGAAGAAATTTTTTCTACTATCCAGTCTAAACCTCCCTTGGCATAACTTGAGGCTGTTTGCTCTCGCCCAGTCAGTTCTTACTTGAGAAAAGAGACCAACACCTCCTTTTAGGTACTTGTAGGGAGTGATAAGGTCTCCCCAAGCCTCCTTTTCTCCAGGCTAAACAAGCCCAGTTCCCTCAGCTGCTCCTTTTAGGACTTGTTCTCCAGACCCTTCACCAGCTCTGTTGCCCTTCTCTGGACATGCTTTAGCACCTCACTATTTTGTAGTGAGAGGCCCAAAACTGAAAATAGGATTTGAAGTGTGGCCTCTTCAGAGCTCAATACAAGGGGGTGGTCCCCCTTGTCCCCCTGGCCACGCTGTTTCTGCTACAGGCCAGGATGCCATTTGCCTCATTGGCCCCCTGGGAACATGCTGGTTTGTCTTCAGCTGCTGCTGACCAGCACGTCCAGGTCCTTTTTTAATGAGCAGCTTTCCAGCCACTTCCACAAGCCTGGAGTGCTGCATGGGACTGTTGTGACCCAAGTGCAGGGCCCAGTACTTGGCCTTACTGGACCTCATCCCAACAATCCAGCCTGCCCAGATCCCTCCACAGAGCCTTCCTACCCCTCAGCAGTCCTTCCCAGCAGTGTCATCTGCAAACTGAGTGAAGGTGCACTCAGTCCCCTCATCCGGATCCTCAGTGAAGGCATTGAACAGGACTGGTCCCAGTAGTGAGCCCTGAGGGACACTCCTTGTGGCTGGCCAGTGGTCAGCAGCAGGGGCAGCCCTGTGTCTGGCTCCCCAGCGCTGGGCAGGAGATGTTCCTTGCATGAGCTCGGCTGGGGGTGCCTCTGCCAAAAATGACTGCAAAAATGGTATTTGCTGGAAGAGCTCCTTATTTGCTGGAAGGAAGGCCTGCTGTTCATGGTTGGTTTATGCAGCGGTCTGGCAGCGCTGCGCAGGGCTCGCTGCAGCGTGCAGCCCTGGGCCTCGCCACAGGCCACCCAGCACGCTCGTGCCACACCTGCTCCATGGGAGCTGCCCGGGGCAGGGAATGGCAGCCAGGGCCTGTCCCACCCCCGGCCAGGAGCAGGCAGCCAGGGGCACTGGGGCAGCCCCAGCCCTGGGCATTTCCCTGTGGCTGAGCCATGGGCAGGCTGGGATGTGGGTGCAGCTCAACAAGGCCTGTGGCTGGGCAGGGCTGTGGGGAGCTGGCCCTGCTGGGACACAGCTGGGGTGGGGGCTCATGGCCCCAGGAGCTGACGGGGGGGCCATGTGGATGGCCCTGTGGCCCGGGCACTCAGGTGAATTTGGGTTCTTGCTCTGGCTTGCCTGTGAGCAGAGCCTGCTTTAGGATATACTCCTACATGAGCCTTTGGGCCTGTGTGTTTCTTAAGCCTACTGGGGGCAAATGGGGGAAGTTTGTCCTTGAAGGCAGAGCTCCAGGTCTGGATCACAGACTGTAACATAGGGCTGTGGGTTATGTTAACGTGTGTCATGACTGAGCATTTGAGGATGTCAGTGCAGACTAGCTTTGTTATCATAAGCAAAGTGGTCATATGGACCCTGATGAAAAGGTGTGTGTTGCACAATTAATTGAGTTTTTATGTAAAGACTTGTTTTTTGAAGTGCCTTTGTTCATCCATGAAACCCATTTAAATGTCAACTTCTGAAACCATGTTTCTTATTTTAATTTCCTCACATCACAGCAGTTTGATATGCTGAAAGATTTTGCTTGCTACAGAGTCTTTGTTGCTGAGGCTGATATAGCTGTAAAAGGAAGAGCAGAAGACAGGAAGGGAGAAGAGGGGCAGGCTAAGCCCAGAGTCTGTCAATGCTGTTTGGGGGCCCTGCAGTCCTGTTGAGTACTGGGGGCTGGCTGGAGGTGTTAAAAGGAGAAGAGAGGGTAAGAGGGTACTCTATCTAATCCACTGTTCCTCCAGAAGCTGGCCATGCAATCTCCTCCCATCACTGTATCATGCAAGTGCAGGGTAGGGATCACAGCATTAAAGGCAGGACAGGAACTGATGACTTTTCTGGTTGTATCTTCATAACATTTAGAGTACTACCTGACCTGCAAAGATTTCTGCAGAGATTCCTGTAGGTAAGAGAAAAAGGATTAAACTCGCTGCGTAATAGTTTCTTTGCAGCAATGTAAGCTGCTCTTGACTGCTGCTGTGTTAATGGTGCCTTAAAGAAAACTATCAGCAGGCTAATGGCAACTTTGAAAACAAAAACTTACCCTGCTTCATCCTATTCATAGAGAGAATGAACATTTCCAATCCTAATGATCCATTTAACTGCCAGGATTAAATACATCTCAAGAAAAATTATATGCAATTAAAAAGGAAGAAGCCTGTTAATGTAACATTGAGGCTGTGTGATTGAGGACAGTCAAGCAACTAGAAGACAGATCTTTAAAACTGAGACTGGTTTTCATTTGACTCTTAGAGAATTTTATTCTTCCTGCTTCCCAGAAAAATATTTACATTGCTTTAATTCTGACGCACAGTCTGAAGTGCTCAAAGGTTATAGTGACCAAAGCTTCAGCACTAAGGGCTAGCTAAGTATTTCCTTTATGTTAGAGATGGAAACGATCTCTTTATGACTTGCCCAGTGTCATGCACATACTTGATGGTAAGATCCTACTGTAAGGTTGTTGGAATGATTAATCCATTTAAGCTGTGTTTAATTGTAGGACCACCTCCATTTAGTGTTCGTAATTCCTCTTTCCTAAGTGTGGAGTTCTTCACTCTCTTCAGAAAAAAACTTCTGCAGGGTAGCAGTCTTGTAGTGTACAAATGAATTTGGTGTTCAGTTGGCATGTTTCTTTTGTGTGCAAGACAGCCTTGCATGTAAAACACAGCCAGATGCAGAGCAGGTGCATGACCTGGGCTCCTGTACCCAGTGCACTCGTAAGCAGCATGGATCACTGTGTACTTAGGCACTTCAGTCCCATATGCCTGTTGCTAGGACTGCCAGTGTCTTAGTCCCATGGGGTTTTTTTCTGCATTAAACTGAGCTGCTTTTTATTTCCCAGGGAATTGTGGGAACTTGTCTGTTCTTGGGGCATGTTTTGAGGGGGAAGGGAAGAAGATATTGTGGGAAAGCATCAAATAACTGTGTTTGCTTTAGGGCTGAAATCAAAGGGCTGTAATCATCAAAAGGGGGAAGCGAACGAGCCCACAAGAAAGCAGCAGTGGGGGTTTTGCCTGTAGCTCCTAATGGGCCAGGGTGTCTGGGAGGGGAGCACTGAATGCAAAGTGCACTGATGAGTGCACCTTATGTGAGTGAGTTGGGAGCTCATTTGGAGCAATGCATGAGTAAAGCTGACTTGCTATAAAACAAAATGTTACAAGAAGGCCAGAGTAGTTTCCTATGAATAAAAAAAGGTAAAAAAGAGACAGGTACTGCTGCCTTGGCTTCTAGGGCAGCATGAAGATGCTTTGATGTAAAAGTTTGGCCCTGTACTCAAAACAACTCTTCTCACCTAAGCCAGATAGAATGTATAGATAACATACGCCACCAAGCTGCTCTTACCAAGGGATTGGTAATTTTTAACTGCAACATGTTTGTCTGCACATTTGGAATCTTGTAGATTGGAAGCTCAAGCAGCTATTATTTCTCCTTTGTCTCTGTCTGAAGTATTTCAAGTCTTCACATGAATATTCCCTATTTGAGTGTATACATGGATTTTCAGTTATAAAAAGTAGTTGTTTTTTCTTTGTGCATACTTTGTTTGTTTGTTAAGAACAATAACATGAAGGAACTTAAAAATTAACCTTCATTCCTTACTGTATTTTCAGTAATAGTTACCCAGATCTACATCAGAAACCACAGCAGGAAATGAGTTCTGGTCTGTGTAGAAACAAGGTGAAACCGATGTCCTCATTTTTCTAATTAACTACATAATTGTTTAATCCCTTTGGAAAATGGTGGTGTAAATTTGTGTACTTTGGTTTTGAATATTTTTGTTTTACAAAGTATCTTATGACTTGGCTTGTCTTTATTCAGTGGTAGATGCCAAAGGCATTACATGAAGCATCTTCAGCATTTTTAAAGTGTAATAAATATAGAAGTACTCTTGGCACAGCTATCCTCTACTTGCAGCTGAAGGTAATGGGCATTTTAAACAAAGGGATATTGGGTATGTTTGATTTCAGTGAGTGGCAGTGGGTTCTGCTAGCTTCTTTTAACTCTGTATTCCATAGGCCGGCTGGAAAGCTTGTCTTAGGCTCTTTCCAAGTCACAAAATGCTGCCAGGCAAGGACTGCTACACTCATTCCCCATTCAGTGGATTTTATCCTGTGAACTCTTGTTATACAAGGTAATACTGCATATGATGAATGTAGGATTTATTAGTGTCCTGCCTTCTGTGTTTGGCACCATGTGTGCAGAACAGAACCATTTGTGCTTTATCTAAGCTACCTGCCTGTGGGAGGAATATGGGTACAGTATCCTTTACACATATCTTCTACAAGCTGTGAAGATGCATTTGAGGGGGTTGCTCCTTCTTCTGTCTCCCAAACCATCTGGGTTTGGAAGAATTTGAGAAGGATTCAAAGTAGATATTTGTCAGTAATGAGAAAGTAGGGTCCTCAAACAGTGTCCAAATGTAGTTTCTTTAGAAACACCTCAATCTTTTTATTCTTCTTTATCTTCAGAAAACAGTTCTCACTCTCCCAATCCTGTATGTTGTCTTTAAACCAGCAGAGACCTCATAAATGGCCCAAGCTTTCTCACCCCTCCACCAGAGGAGTCAGACATTTCCTAAGCTGTTGCTTTGACAGTGAAGTTCAGTAAACAGGGGCATGCAGGCGTGTGTTTGCTGCACTGGAGGAATTTCTGATGTTTACATGTGCTTGCTGTGGAGACTTTTGGAAGTGGTGAGGTGAACTTTAAACTCTGCTTGCATCGGCCATTTGAATGATGAAGGAGACTGGCACCAAGTGAAGGTCAGTTGGAAGGAGCTGATGATACCACTTTGTGCTGACTGGTAGGACCCTGTGCCAGCCAGTGCCTTTCCTGAGCTAGGTTTCAAATGCTTTGATTTGGTTTGCTGAAGCAAGGCTTGCCTGTGGAGGTTGCATATGTGTGCAGCCCAGCTCTGCTTAGTTGGAGCAAAAAGTCTATCCAGGAGCTTGGATTCAGGCCAGGTACTGCATGAGAAAAATTATCATTCTCCTCCTGTATTTTTTGCATGCTCACTCAGCCTGACCAGCTCTTGGAAAAGCACTGGTGTTTCTTTAGCATTTGAGGGTTTCGGTCGACTCATCCAAACTTATAATTTGAAACTGGATATTCTATTATTAGCTGTAGCCTGAAGTGATTTTTCAGAGTCCACCTATCATTTTGATTATGCTTACTCTTTATTTGTTTTCCTTGTTCATTGATAAGAGAAGATATTAAAGAAATGTGCATCCCTTGCAGCTTGTGGCTAATATGGTATTCTAGCATGTTTTAGAATGCCTAAAAGGAATTTTAAAGGAATCTGGTAATGTAGGTTGGACAAAGAGTGATTGCATGCAAACCATGAGTATGCATGGGGAGTCCTCTTCAGCTCATGCTTTTGATTTGAGGGGAGGGAAAAGAGGGTTTGGGGTTACCTAAACACTGATTTACTACTAGAAGTTTTAAATAGGTCCTTTTCCATTGCAGAAAGTCTTCTGAACTGGTACTACAAGGTACTTAAAAGCTGAGCCAGAGCACTGTTTTTTTTTTTTAATGGGCATAAACACTTTTGCCAAGTTCAGGACAGCTTGCTGAACATCATTCAAATACAAATCCTGAAAGTTCTTCTCTGGTTTATACAAGTTTGGATTGTAACTAGATCAGGGTTGGCTGCATTTTAAAGGTTTTAAGTTTATTTATTTCCATTATTAAGCTAAAATGACAAGCTAAAAGTGGCAGAAAAATTAGTGTCTTCTGCCATGCTTACTCCTATCACCCTAGCTTGAAATTGGCCAGAGAGATAATGATATCCTAACATGATGATAACTGTAGAATTAAGCTGCCTATTTTCACAAAACTTACACACCCTCTGAGTATCTTCACTGCAGGGAAGAACTTCATCCTTTATTAGATGGCAGTGAATCCACACAGGTAAGTTGTTACAGCTTCTTACATATCCTTGAAAAGGAAAAGGCTTTATTTGGGCACCTGGGAATCAAGACATGAATTACAGGAAACCCACACTGCCTTAGCACTGGTGCTTCCCATCCATGTCCTTGTTTCTGCTCCGTGTAAGAACAGACATGAGGAATGCAAACACAAATATGATACACAGCCTTCTTTTGAGTAGCTCCGTTGTTGGATACTGACAGACTAGTCATAGCAGATTTATCTTTGTTTGTTTGTTTGTTTATGGAAGAGAGTATTGACTTTAAAGTGGATGTTTCATTAAAGAAAATCACCTGCTAGCAAAAAGCCACACACTGATGTGAAATATTGTCAAGCTACTAGTCATCCCCTGGACCTACTGTTGATGTGCCATTTCATTGCTCTTTTGTGTGCCTCAGTGTAAAAAAAGCAAACCACAAACAAACAAAAGAACAAAATGATCACCCAAAGATACTCCACCTCACTTCCCCATCCCCCAGTGATCCTGGATGGTTTGCTGGGAGCTAGGTGAACTCTTGCTTCATCCACAAGAAATCTTTTGGAAGTCAACTGTTTTGGGATGCATTGGATGTAGTTTGTGCTGAAAACTACTTTGACAACTGAAATCTTTTTAAGTGGAAAACAACAGAAACATGAGACAGGAGCAGCATGGAGCTTCCTCTCTTATCTTTTCTTCCCAGGGAGGGAAAGGGAGTGCCTGACTTTGATCTTATTACCTTCCTTCCACCTGATTCTGCGTGCGTGTTCATGCAGTTTCATGTCTGGAGACTTGATTTTCATTTCTGGTGTTCCTGAAATATCTCCCATTTGAGAAAATCTGTAGGTGGAGATAGAAAAGCCTGTGAGAATCTGGAAGAGCAAAGATTATAGGAGTCTTCTTCATTACCATATTTGTGTCCTAGCTGATCTCTACAAGGGCTTCAAACCTTAAGACTTTGTAAATTTGTAAAAAAAGTAGCCAGTTAAAAATAACTTTATTGTTTGTTTAACAGAGTATTACACTTTGAATTCAAAGTTCCTTTGAACTGGCTATTCTGTATTAAACATAGCACACAACTGGTACTTTAAAAATGCTCAGGAGTGCTTCTGGATTCCTTTTGTGGCAGCAGTTCTGTAACCATGTCTCTAAGGTCAGACTCAATGTTTGCAGAAATCGTGTGATTGCTCATGGCTGTCATTTTGTCCCTAGAGAGGAAACAGGCTGCTGCAGGTATTTGGTTTATATGCAGGTGTTCTGTAGGTGTGGGCCATATGAGAAGGAGCTCTACTGAAGGATTTTATTTTGGATTCCTTAGAATTAGTTCCTCAGCTATGCACTATAGGGTAATGATATTATGTTTCTTATATGTACTTCACTGCCACTTGAAACTCTGGATTTCTGACTATATGCTAAGTGTCAGTGAGAACACTGCTGTCCTTTTTGTTTTAAGCTGTGGTGTTAAACTGCTTGAAGTTTTCTTCTTCTGCATTTCCAATCCTGGCTTTTATTTCAAAGCTGGAGTGATGTGAAAAGAATGCAAAATAGCTAGCTCTTTGTCTAAGATGTACCAGTGATAAAAAGCTGAACTGTGTTTAAAAACTGGAGCAGAAAGGATGCTCAGATTGTATAAGTTCCTTTTCTTGGTATCTGGAAGTAGAAAATAATTTTCTACAGAAAGGACTGCTACATTATGTTGAGTAAATTAATTAATTAAAATCTGTCCAAGTTAAATGTTTGACTTGAGAAGGGATAGGGTTGTGGGGTTTTTTTGTCACTAAAATTAAGGTTTTTTAGGTGGTAGTGCCCATCTTTAGAACTTCTGCTGTGATAGTAAAATAATTAGTCTTAAAATACAGTGTATCAGATGGAAAAATTAAATTACATTAGTTGTGATTTGTAATACGTGTATTTTCGTCAAGTATTATGAGCAACACAATCAGCCAGCTTTTAAGACTGTCTGTCCTTAGTCCCATGTCCTGACCCAACCTTTATCATGGTACACTGGTTAACTTTATCAAGGTCTGAGGGAGGGCACTGTCTCCAGATGTTCTGGACTAGGATGATGCTGTATATTGCCTTCAGGATGAAAAACAGCAGCAGTGAACTTCAGCTACTCCTGTAACAGAAGGATGTAGGTCTTCCATGTAGTGACGAGTGCTACCATTGGTAAGATTCATCTGCTGGGAGACACACCTCTGTGCCGTGGTGCTTGATGCTCCCTTAACAGTCTCCTGTTGTTCACTGTAGATGGATGCTTGCTCAATCATAGAATTATTGAATAGTTTGAGTTGGAAGGGACCTTAGAGATCATCCAGTTCTAATCCCCCTGTGGGCACCTTCCACTAGACGAGGTTGCTCAAAGTGCCAGCCAACCTGGCCTTGAATACTCCCAGGAATGGGGCATAACACTTCTAGGAATGGGGCATGATACTATTTCTATGGTAGACATAGAAAGCCAGGTGAGAGAAATCCCAACTTCCGAGTCCTGGGCCCTGGTTAAGAAAATAAATAAATTTGTAGCTTAGCTTTAAAATATTGCCCAACATAAATTATTTTCATCAGATGAAGTTCTCATTCTGGAAGATGTCTGCTCCTGAGGTAGATGTGATGCTACATGTTAAGTGTCTTCATGTGTATGAATTTTAGTTGTCATGTGATGAGTGTGTGTATTTGATAGCAGGGAAGGTGAAGAAAGGAGAAGGCTAACCCCAAGTGTTTCCAAGAAGCAAGATAGTTAAAGGAAAGTAAAACTCAGGAGTGAGCACCTGAAGTGTGAATCCAGGTAAATTCATTGCATAGTTCCTTGAGAGTGTGCCAGAGGCTAGAAAGTAGCTAGTGTTGTCCAGAAGGGTGGAACACATGTTACAGTCTCACCTGATGGCTTGCTCGATCTGTTCTGGCTCCTTGCTGTAAATATATTGTATTGGCTGAGTTCAAGATCTAGAAATTTTGAGCCCATATTACACAAATCATGAGGTAATTTAGAAAGAACAAAGTTGGTCTGTCTCTTGACTCCTTAATTGCTCTTGCCAGCAGCTTTTGAATGATGCCAACAAAGTTATTAAAAAGGCTTTGGCAGTTGTTACAGGACCTTTTGCAAGACAGAGTCACCATTATTAGAGCCCTACTGTGATAGGCACTTAATTGCAAACTCAAATGAGATTTAGTGCTGCCTGAAGAATGTCTGGTGATGGTGACTGCAATGCACCCAAGTGAGACGGTGTTCGATCCATCCAAAAGCTGTTCATAGTCTCCAGCTCTCATCTGAGGTGGCTGGCCTCAAAATAGCATATTAAAGGTGAGCATCACTTTGGACCCTGAAAAGATTCTGGGTGGCAGAACTTAACTAATAATATTTTGTTTGTGAACCCTAAGTGGCTTTCTGGAAGGACATTGCAAAACTTGCCTTTCGTGAACTTCCAGAGAAAGGGGAATCAGCTCACTGGACACCATCTCAAGACTGCTAGTAAAGTACCCTGTTTGTTAAGTAAAAAACTGCATTTTAACTTCTAATTACAGTATTTTTCTGATGCTCTTTTATGTATTTTGGGGCCTGAAAGACACATTTAAGCTTTTAACCTCTTCTCATGGGGATTTTCAGAGATTTGGGCTCAAAACTTTTTAATCCTAAGCAAATTTTAGTTCCTGTAGTTAGGCGTAGTGCTAAAGCAGAAAATAAGTGTTGTTTTTAGCCATTATCTGGCCAGGGAGCAGTACACATAGGCATAGCCTGGGTTCCTTGTGGCCCTGTGAGCAAAGTGTGATGGCATTTTGTAAAAATGTTAAAACACTTAGCTCTGGAGATGCCTCAGAACAAGGCCCCTACATGATGAGCAGGCAAAGAAGCTACTGTAGTATGAAGAAGTGGATTTTAGCAGAACAAAACAAGATGTAGCTGTACATACCACCAGTAACCACATCCTCTGCTGTGGCAAAGCTTGTGCTCTTTGCTGAACCAGACTTCAACTCTGCTTGGTTATTTGTTTGGAGCGTCTGTCTTTGTTGTGAGGATCAAAGTACTAGCTGGAGGTACATGTGAGGTAAAGTGTCTGAGATTGTTTCAGAGTTTGTATGACAACAACATTTTTAGTGAAGAGAAGAATGTTTTTTGAAATTTGACTTGTTAAAGTCAAAGCCTTTTAGTAAGTCTTAATAAGACTTATGCTGTGTTGGTTTTCCTGTTTGGAATTCAAAGGCTGAGGAATTAATATTCAGTTTAAATCCCACCTCTCCTGACTTGCTTGCTACACATTTTTTATTTTTAATTTTTTTTTTAAGATGCACACCACCACCACAAGTTAGTGGTTTCTTGGTGTAGCACGGATGATAGTGGCTGTTTTCACATTTTTGCAGTTTTTAATGAATTTGAGCACCTCTTGGCATGGTGCCTGGCATGCTCTGAATTTCAGGATTGGAGCCTTGGGAAAGTTACTAGTTTGACCTTGACTCTTTTGATGCCAGCTTTTCTGGAAGGAGAAACTGAGCTGAGGTTGCTGAGATTTAGCTTAAAAATTTTGGAACTAGCAGAGAGCTGTTTTGTGTCTCTTTATAATAGCTGGCCCTGACAGTTTAACAGAGCTTATTGACCATCTGCTTTGTCTAGTTTGCCACATGGCACAGTAACAACTAAGCCAAAATACTGGTTGCACAGTGTATTAATTAAACAACTTGCTTGTGCACACTATCAAGATACTAATTTGATGTTGTACATTTAACTTGAAGAGTTTTGTCCTTTCTCTTGCTGCAGTTGCTGGGTATTGAGCTGAAGACCATAGGATAGGTGGTGAGGAAGGAGCTGTTGCCTGTATGCTGGAGTCCCTATTTGTCGTCTTGCCCTCTGTCTTCTGTTAACCCACTCTCAACAGATGGGATCCGGAGTATATGACAGTCTTGTTCCCCTGCTGCTACTTCTGACTGCTGTTCTTTGCCTCTCACAAAGATGGCAAAGCAACAGCTGTTTCATAATTTTTCTGTTTGAAGGGAGAAATACAGCAATAGGGGGTGGGGGGAGAGACTGAAAGACTAGTCACCTTGTTTGCATAAGACTAGAGAGAAATACCATTCTTGTCTCTTTTTTGAGAGCCAATAACTCCTCTGAGAACAGATTTCATGTTCTTCAGTGTTTGTGGTCCTGGAAATACAATGCGTCTTTCTCCAAGGTGAGAGGAGAAGTTGAGAGCTTTAAGCAAATAGCACTGGTTCTGTCTGTGTGTGTCTAGCTGGAGGAACCTGACTGTGGGCTGCTTGTTAGTGTGACTAATTCTGCTCAAAGGCACAGCCCCCTGGGAAAGCAGATTTTAAATCCAGACTGTGCTGGTGGCAGAGATGTGTAACATGCTCTCTGAAAGGGATGTGGCAAGACTTTGGCAATATCCAAGAACTGTCTGCTTGATCAAGGGACATGCTGTAGGTAGCATCTCTGCATCTAGAAGCTGAATCCTGTTGAGCTTGTTATAATGAACAGATGGCTTGTTAATATGTTCTGCTGTGCTATGGCAAGCCATGCTTCTTCAAGGCATCGCTAGCTACACTTTCATTGCAGAAATTTGTGTACATTCTCTTTCTTCTGGTACTTTTCTGTAACAAGGGGTAACTGTTCGTGCATATGTGGATGTAGGTGTATATTTGTGGTCTGTTAATGTGATCCTGAAGGGTTAGTGTATATGTGTGTGTGCACTGTGTATATAGTATGTTCTTGGATGGTGCAACATGAAATAGTATTGCAATTCAGTTTAACACCGGTCTCAATGAAACTACTGTTTGGCTCTGTTTTTAATACACCCAAGCTGCTGGAAAGGCTTTGCATAGTATGGAAAGAACTTCAGGAGAAAACTGAAAGACTGCTGTACTCATTTGGGTTCTGTCTGAAAAGCTGTGTCTAGCTGGCTGCAGAAAAGCCTGTGATAACATACCTGTGTTTTGGCCTCTGGAAACTCAGTGCTAACCATAAGCATTGCTCTGATTGTGTTTGGGACTTGCAGGAGTTGCAGAGGATCCCAGGTAGTCTTAGTGTATGCGCTGCCCTACAGAGCAGGGAAACTATTTAAGAAATGAGATTTTGAGTATGTGTGTGAGATCTCTCCTTTTTGGGAATCTTTGGTATTCCTGATAATTGAAGGTGGCGCCTTCTGGCATTTAAGGGATACTTGAGAAAATTACATTCCTCTTAAAAGCTTTTTTTCCTCCTCACATATTTTTCTTTTTTTTTCTCTTTCCCCCTCTATGTGTTAATTAAGATACTTAAGAGTAATCTTTCACTCTTTTGTTACCTTGATAACGAGAGGGTTTTAGCCCCTCTGCCAGGGCTCCAACCCTGGAAAGGAAGGGCCAGGCTTGACACAGCTTTAAAAATGTTGTCTTTTCCTGGAGCTGTAGTTCAGTCATAGGAAACAGTTTAGCGGTTGTTTTCCTTTAGCACATGCATGGCAGCGGTACTGCTAAGAAGGAGAGGGGGGAATAAGTTCTCATCCTTCAGCAGCCTGGTGGAGTTCTCTCTCTTCAGTCCAAATGCCATTTCTCTGTTTTTGCTATTGCCAGTCTGCAAGTTCATCTATTTTAAGGGCCCTCATCAGTCCTGGACTTGCTTTGTTTGCCTGCATCATCTTTCTGCTACAATGATTTGTGAGGACTAGCAGCTGTTGCATGAGCATCTGGAATTTTTATGGTTGTGCTGGAAAATATTGCCTGTTTGTGTATCTGAGGAGCAGAGGGACACCTCAGTGCTTTGGCTTCATTCTCTTCTGGGCTTGCTAACACTGTCATGATCATGTATCTCACCAACATTTTTCATTATCCAATGTGAAAAGGTCTGTCACATGTTTGCTGCTGGCAAGAGAGTATGTTGTGGAAGATGATAGGCTCTTTAGCATTTAAAAAGTAAAGTTGTAAGTAAATTAGAAGCTTCGGGAATTACTTCGGTTTTCTACTTTTATACAAAGCCAAAACAACAAATATCTTGCCTTACATTGTACTTTTTTCCTTCTGTATGCCTTAAATTACTTCTCAGGCTATGGTTATGGAACTACAAAGCTTTTTTTTTCTTAAAAAATAAGTTAAAAATATATGCATATCATCAGAATTTATTTCTTTTGGAGTGCCACTGGGAAGAAAACCACTTTTTTCTTCAGCCTGTGACAATTTCCAACAATGCATATGATTAGAGATTGCTGACAAGTCCTGACTTTACATGTTTTTGTCTCTCTGAAAAATGGAGGCAAATATTTTCACATATATTTGACATCTGCTTAAGAAAGATAAATCTTGAAGTGAAGTTGAAGCAGGAGAAGAGAACAGATTTTAGGCTGACCACAGCAAAGTGAGAGTTCAGTTGAAAAAGTGTACTGTTTAGGGGTCAAGGGAGCTGAAACAGGACTTCCTGGAGCTGCAGGTTTTTTTGGAAGGCAGTTAGGCTGATACCTTGTCTTAAAACAGTTGCTGCAGATCATCTGCAGGTGCTGCCAAGGGACACTTGCTCAGCCTGCATTTTCAAGATGGCAACACCATTCGTAAGGTTTGCTGGCTGTTCAGAGTGCAGTTTTTTGGCACTGAGCAAAGGTTAACTTCTCTTGGGGTAGGTAAATGTGCCCATAGGGGGCTTCATAGTGAAATGGGTAAAAGAACAGTGGGAGGAGTTGGGAGTCAAAGGGGTTTCCTGGAAACTTCTGTTTTACTTGGGCTTTGGACTTCGCAATGAATTGTTCCCTTGCATTTGTGCTCTGGTGGCCAGGATGTGCTCTTGATGTGCAAATAGACTGTCTCCTTACAACCCATTTTTTCAGAGACTCTCAGGAAAGTGTGAATGTGTATACTTGAAACCAACTAAGTGGCAAAACATTTTGACAGACTCCTGGGAGCTTTTAAATTGAGATATCCTAAAATGGTAACCAAAACTTAAATTCCTTTCAAACATGCTACATTTGGATATAATAAAAGGATTTTGGAAAAAAAGTGAGTGGTTCTGATCTTGCTGGTAAGTAGTTATTGACCAAAACGAGATAAAAATGACATGACACAGAACACATGAGCACAGATGTCAGGTAGTGAAATGTGTGGAGGAAGGTTGATGCTGCATGATGGAAATCCCAGTTAACAAACCAGCTGGGAAGATAACACTTCAATGCAAGAAAAAGATCTGAATGATTCCATTGAAAGTCCCTATTTTTGAAAGGAATTAATACAGCATTAGCATGACAGAGAATATAGTCTGAACTTACCATGTTCCGCTTCCCCTGCCAGCACTTATTTGTTTTCTCTGTCTTCCAGTGATACAAAATTTTCAGATGAGACATTTTATTAAATTGTGAAGTGGTAATGAAATGGAGCTTTCTTTGTATGTTTCTTATGGACTTGGCCTATTTTGTCTGCAGAGAAATGTTGGGCAAAGCTGGCTTTTTCTAACTTAATAGAAGTATCTGCATTGGCGTCATGATGACTCTTCCTTGGAGACTAGGCAAGAATTTCCCAGCCAGGAGAGGAAAGCACAGAGTATTCTGCATGTTAAAGGGCAGTGGCCATGTTTCTGTTGTGCTGGGAAGTTGCATCAGTGTCACAGTCAAAGCCATCTGATTTTTCAGGGCTGTCACAATTTTTGCTGAGGTTGTCAAATACATGGTAAAAGAAGAGTAAATAACAAGTTGTATCTGACTCTCAGCTTCCATTTCCCAAATAAACTGATGGAAGTATTTAAATGAATGATGGGGCCATGAACTAGCAAGGCTTGCCAAACTGTTTTTTGGCCAGCTAGGAATCCCTAGAAGCTGTTTTGTTCCAAGTCAGAGCCAATTTTGGTTGCTCACTGTTGGATGCTTTATGGCAGGGGTTCTGAGCAAGTGCTTCCTAAACAGCTGCTCACACAAGAACTACTGTGTATGGACAGACCCGAGTCGGCACTGCAAGTGTGTGACCCCTGACTAGTGTTTCAGTCACCCATTCAAGCAACAGAAAAATACCAAACTAAAAATAGCCCAAGGCCCAGGATAAGTATTTTCAGTCACCTACATAATAGGGTCTTTTGAAAACTTGTTAAAACACAGGATACCAAGAAACTGATTTGATTAAAAAACCCCATAAGCAGCATGTGTGTGCATTTGTTTTACCTTTAGAAAATTCCATTTAGCAGCTAATTAGAGGAAAAATTACTCTTGTTGCTTCTTTGCAGATTATTTCCTTAGCTTCCATATAATAATGAATGAATAAATAAAAAGAACTTAAGAGAGGAAAAAAATCTTGAACAGAAGTGGGGAAAAGTAGAGGGATCTGTTATTTATCTTTCTTGGCTGAGGCACCTGCACAAGCCTCCAGTGCTGTTCATGGAGTTGCAGCCTGCATCCAACTCTGTATGAGTTACCTCCCTGCTGCTGATGGGAGCATGCAGCCAGTGAAATGTGGCAGCCAGCCCAGGAATCTAAATAAAGAGGCATGGTCTTCTGAAAGAGCACAGAAAGCCTTCCTTCCAGCAAGAAAACTTTATGGGTGTGCTGGTGACCAACAGTGGGCAGTGTCCCTGCTAGGCAAGCCTGGCCTAAACTGAGTTGGCAGCGTTCAAAATGCAATAAAACTTAGTTTTTCTTGTAACACATTATGCTTCCAATAGCAGCTTTGTGGCCCTACTAGCAAGCAGGATGGAGAACTGTGGAAAGAGAGGGACCAAGGTTTCTTCTGCAGAAGCACTTCTAGAGTATTGCAGAAATTCTGATTCTTCTTCTGTTGCAATTTGCTAATATTATAAGGCTCTACCTTCAAGTTGATATATCAATGTTTTTTCAACTGCTCATTCTTTTGTTGTTTGTGAAGTGGTACCATGTTTTATTTGAAGTTTTGTTTTGGCATAACTGTGGCATTGAGACAGTTTAGGTGTGATGGGTAGCATCTGTCTGTGATGCATGGAACACAGTAGCAGGGAAGTGGTCCAGATTTTCCATTGCTCTTATTTGGAAAACCCATAGTTTCATAGCCTCTATATATTGAGTTGTTCTCTGAAACTGGCCCTGCCTCCCTTTCCTGAGTAACTTCACTTCAAATAAGGGTTTTGGCAGTGTTTGTACCTCTCTCACTGTGCTTTAGCTTAACTTCCCCTTTCCTCTCTTTCAGCTGACTTTATGACACAGTTGGCTGTCTTATTTTTCCCTCACTCCTTATGCAGGGTAAAATGTTATGCTAGCCATGTTGTCATGTAGGACCTAGCAGCTGACTTAAATTTAGTCCTGTAGCTGTAAGGAGTTTGTCCAGAGGAAAAAATGGTGTGTTGCCATAATTTTTCTGCCCTCTAACCTTCTAATTGAAGGAGAGACAAAACTGCAGTGGCATCTGCAAAGGCAGCAGCTGCCTCTGAGTTTAATATCAATGAAGGCAGGCTTGTGTTCTGTGGGAGGGTGAAGATATTCAGGGAAGCTGGGTGGGGAAACCAGGGCTCTGGATTTGGATGTCCTTTCCCTATCTTTCACAAAGGTTTGTCTATTAAGAGAGCTTTCACAGGAATGCATTGAGGGATGATGTTCTTATCTCTGCCCCAAACTTTAATCCTTCCTTGCTGATAGAGGGACCCCACCTGGAATAAGGGCACAAGAGAGTTGTGTCTTTTTGTATCACCTGAGTGCCAAGATTGTGCTGTTGCCATTTTTGTGTAGTTGTGCTATTTGGCCATAAAAACATTGGGGTGCATTTGCTGCTTTAGAGAGGCTGACTCTTTGAATGGAACTTGTAATTGGAATAGCATTTGTCTGTTTCGTCTGCTCTACTGTCACTTCAGAGCCAAGAGGAGAGGCTGATCTATGACAGTTCCAGCTTGAGACGAACAACAACAGTTTACAGTGACTGAGGCAAGAGAAACAGCCAGCTTGGGTAATGAGGTGGAAGATCTTGGCTAGAGAGGGTGATCCTCCCTTGATTATTAAAAATATCAGTTGTTAATTGCTTTAATGAAGTTCATAACTAGAATTTAAGTGTTTTGTGTGTACTGTATATCCATTGCCATGTTAGCAAATTCTTCACTTCCACTTGAAGTCTGAAGCTGCAGCTGTACGTAACTGCTGGCACATACATGGACATTAAGATGCCTTTTGACTTAAGGGATTCCAGAAATTTTCAAATGTTTTACACCATGTTTTTTATTTGTAATCGTTTCTAAGTAAAGAAGTTTGAGCTATTCTTGACTGTTGTTAAGTAACATTAACATACTGGATCAGTGTTCCAGTTTGCCTAGGGTCATACCCTTATACAGGGATTGTCCTGCTTGACATCATTCTGTTCTGAATTCCTTCCTCCTTCCCACCAAACCAGACCCCACAGATCTGTGACCCTCATGACTTATTCTTTTTAGGCAATTTGGCAAAAGTACTGATCAACAAGTCGTGGTGTCAGGTAACATAGCTCACAGAGGGAGCATGTCCCTGTTGTTTGATTCTAATTCTCTGAATTTGTCCTTATGTAGACAGATTAAATCTAAACTGTGTGTCCCTCTTTTTTATGTAAGGAACATACTGCTCAAAGTGATCTGCTGCCTGTATGACAGGAAAAGGTAATGGAGATGGTGATGGTCATGGAGGAGGCCAAGAATTTTTAACAGTGTTGTTTCAGGGAAGGCTGACTAGGCTGTGGAATAGGTATGCTTTTTCAATTATCCAAGGAGTATGGTGGTATCCTTTTAATATATAATCCTGTTCGTTGGCTTATAGTGTGTCTGTGGCTGGGAGCAACACACACCTGACTTGCATACTGGCCTGGATCTGGGATGCTGTTAGGTTATACTTTAGATCTTGGAGCTTGAGAGTGTTTCCTGTTCCCTAGGTTGAGACATGAATCTCCAACAGATTTCCTAGTTGAGGTTTCCTTGTAATATGATGTGTACTTCCTAATACAAGCTTGGGGCTATTTGCCCACTTACCTGCTAACCAACACAGGGTGAATTGGCAGATTCAGACAGGCTTTTTTAGCTGTTCCTTTCTTCTCTGAGCCAGGTGGATGTGGGTAAGCTTTGGTCTGTAAATCTAATTGCTCTGTTAATAAACTATGGCACTTGAATATAAATGTTCTGCCAACAGGGTTTATTCTCTTGGTCTGAAAGCTGTCCTAATGCTGCAATGTTTTCTGGACTGTGCAGTTTGTGCACACTGGCTGAGCAAGCTGCAGTCTGGCTGTGCCTGCCTGTGTGAACACCATCATGTGTGTTTAAGTGTCTGTCCATCTTTCTCACTTTTTCTGCAGCTTTGTTTCATCCTCTATACTGCTAGACTTTGCAAATTCCCAGGTAAGCTCCCCCTCTGCTTCACAGCAAGGTTTGTAGTCCTCCATGCAGAGCTCTGTAAGCATTGTTCTTGGCATTATTCTTGATCTAACAACTGGCAATCACACTTAAACTGTTGAACTTGTCCAAAATAAAATAATCTGAGCTGAGGAGGTTTACAGTATGTGCCTGCCTCAGCTGGAATATCTTGGAAAGCTTTTTAGGTGAGACTTCAGTTAGTTAAATTTAGGAGGGACCAGATTTGCTGTGCATTGGAGATGCCTGTGGCCAGTTTATGAAAGCGTTCTCAGTTTAATCAAGCAACTCCCCTCCTCTTTCACTTGTGCTTGTCATGTGCCTGAACTTGTTAAAGTTTGGCAATAAGCTCAGAGATTGTCATATGTGAACAAGCTTGTTCTGTGGGGAGCTAGAAGGGGCTGGGCTCTTGCAGTTTCGTCTTGGCAGGGAGCCCTCATCACAGTGCCTGGGAGCTGAGTTGCTCCTTTTTCTGCTTCCAGCAGTCCTTTCTCTGGCCCTCAGTTGCAGAGAAAGGGTACAAAGGATGCATGTTAGAAGCAAATACCCAAAAAGATAGGAGCAGAGGTGGTAGGATTTTGCAGGAAACAAGATGTTGAAGTAGAGGCTGAGGACTACATTTTTAAGAACAGGAGCAGAGGGCAGTGTGTACTTGAGGATAAAAGTTAGACTGTTATTCTCCAGACTGAGAACTGTATGCAGGGCTCAGAAGACCTTTCCATGCTTCACTAGCAACTTCAGGGGCCCTCGTTGTGTTTGCAAAGTGTTACCTCCCTCTAGTGGTATATGCACAAGGCTATGTACTGCCAGCTCCGGGGTCAGATCTGTCAGATCTGGACCATACAGATAAAGCACTGTGTCCTTGACTTTATCCAGCCCTTCATACCATGTTATGTAGATGTAGATGCGTTTGGTGCACCACTGAGATACTGGGCAGCTTGCACAAGCCATTCTGTTGACAGGTGTGCATTTAGTGTCCCTCCTTTGTCATACATTTAGCTGGATCCACATGATGTCAGACTTGAAGACAGGCTCGGCACGCAAGAAGGTTTTTGTTAAATAGCCACACTGCCACAGATAAATGATGATTATTCATAATCAGTAGGATCATTGACTCAAAACGAGTGGACAAATCTGGTAACTTTGCCATGAATGTCTTTGCACTTTTATTCAAAAAGCAGGAGTGGTAGAGGAAGATTAACTTGCTGTTGGTGGAAGAGGCTGCTGCTCTGGTTAGAACAGATTGGGTACAACACGGATTTTTCTACCTCTTAGCTGCAGCCAAGACTGGATGGCATGTGCTCAGGAGTGTGGGGCCTTGTTGTCTGTTATTGCCTTTGAGATTTCACATTCAGTGACTGGTTGCTAATGAGATAAGTGCCTGATGTGGGACAAAATAATATGTAACTGCATGCTAAGGGTTGTATCACAGTGGGAGCAGCATCCTAAATGTGTTCACTGATTATCAGCTGTACAAACGAATATTCACTGTTGCATGAACTGCTTCACGTGGACCAAAAGAAATGAGAGAGAAATTTTTTTTTTCATGTCAAACATTAGATCATCATGTCTGCTAAGGCATTACTGCTCTTAATATTGTAGGATTGGAGAAAACATGCTGTCATTTAGTAATTGGGTTTTACCATTGAGGATTCTTGTTCTTACCTCAAGTTTCATGAACCCTGGCACTTTTGAATACCTTCTTGCTGTCTTCAGCATCTTTTCCTAATTTTCTCTTCCTCATACCAATCAGTAGACGGAGCAGTCTTTTTGTCTTTCAAATGGCTTTATTTTAGCTGTGTATTTTGACTCTGCACTACAGTTGGCTTTAAGTAAAAAGAGATTTCTTTGATTCTGGATTAATAATTTTTGATCAGTTAAACTATTCTCTTTTTTTATTTTCACTTTTATCCACTTTTGCCCTCATGCATAAGTCCCTTAAAACAACTGAATGCTTTGAAACAAGAAACAACGTAAGTTTTTCTTTTGTGTTTCATACAAATTACTATTTGGTCATATTCATTTACCTGGACTAAATACAGTCCACTCATAATCCCATCAGATTACACATGCAACCAATGACTTCCAGTCCTGGTAATTTATGGATTTTTTTATTTATCATCCTGAGACTTGCACCACTGTCTTGCAGTGCAGATGAACATTTTTGAGCTGCCTGTATTAGATGCCCAGCATATGCCTGTTCTAAAATAAGTAAGTATTTTCCTATATTAAATGGGTATTTTCAGAAAAACTGGTCCTTTTTTCTAGTTTGGTTTTGATCACTTACTGGCGATCTTCCAGGACTCCCAAGAGAAATCCCTGATTCATACAGTCTGAAACCTTCATATGTCTGAATTGTGTGGTCATCTTTCCTTCCTTTTCCGACATTTTTCTTCTGCTATCCTTTCCTGCTGTTTCCAAACTCACTATAAAAATGATGGCTTAAAGTTTTCTTGCTGGATTTAACTTCTTTCTTTCTCATATTTAACATCTAAAGAAAAAATCAAACAAGCCTATTTAATTATTTCCCAGAACTGCAAATGAGATGATGCACAGCGAGTGGCAGTGAGGATGTGGGATAATAGGTTAATTTGCCAGTTGGATTTATATGGGAAATTATCCATAGGCCAACTATTGCCCTTTAAATTTTAAAGCCTCCAGTAAATGTTTAATTAGTAGATACTTGGAATGATGTCAGACCTGCTTTTGCTGTACTGGAGGAGCTCTCCTCAGGGTCAGCAGACTGGAGTGTGCAAGTGTTTTTCAAGATGCCCCTGCAAAATCCAGCCCTTTGGCTTAAGCTGCCGTGGGAGCTGGTTTTGAAGGCCTTTCTCTGGTCTCACTAAGGAGTGCTCACCTGTTTCTGTTCCGTTCACCTCTGCCAGCTGTAGAGGTTGTAATGTCTTAACCTGCTACAGCTGTTTACTGCTTAATGCACCAGTCTATGCCCAAGGTCTTTTGCCTGTAGCCTGCAAAGAACCTAAAGAGTAATGGGGCTGTCTTTCATTGCAAGGTTGAATTTAAGTTGCATTAAATATCATGGAAGTTGTCTTTGATATTTTCTGGCTTTTGAATAATTAGGCAGAAATCAGCTCACGTTCTGCCTACATTGTTAATGCAGACTGCAGAGGGTGCTTAAAAGGAGAGTGTCCATCCTCCCCTTCCCCGAGAGTTTCACTTGATAGGTGTTTGCACCCAGAAGCCCTTCTATTTTAGCTTTTCTGGGGGCTGCTCCCTGTCAGCATGCTCCTAGTGGTTTCTTGCCCCCTGCCATCACCTGCTATTTGCATCACTCTGTCTCCCTCTTACTGGAGGAGAACTGGTGGCAATGCTTTGGTTTTTTTGCACAGCCTCATGACAGTAACAAGACCCTCAAAATACCATCCTTTGGCTATGCACAGACCCTTTCAGGCTTGGCCCAGCCCAGTCTGTATCTAGCTGCTTAACTGTAATTGGAGCAACCAGACTAATCTCACCAATAAAATCTGTCAAACAGAAGGCATGACTTTGTCTTTCCTCTCTCTGTCATTACAGCTGTTGTGGTCAGGCTCCTGACCTAAGGGCATGTTTTTCATGCCTAACATAAAACTCTTGAGATCTTGCAGGCATGGTAGTTCAGATGGAGAAAAGATGTTCTGACTGTTTGTTCATTCAGCCAAAAATAAGAGCAAGAGTTATCTTTTTGGTCTTCCCCCTCCATTTGTGTTGTGTATCAGAGTTCAAATCTGCTGTGAAGTGAAGAAGATGCACATGATCTTTTACAGAAAATGTAACTTAGTTGAAAGCCATTGTGTCAGATAGAATAATAGTTCCTTGTCTCAAAAATATTTCTAGTTTATTTTTTGTTATCACTTTATGTGATGTACAGGAGTTACCTCTTACACCAAAGTTTCAGTGAACTGCTGGTGAATTGATGGCATTGTGAACCTTGAAGTTGTAGGAGAAAGTTGATTTGAAGAAGGGAAGAGGGATAGAAGCAAGGATTTCTCCCACTCAACTAGTACCATTCAGAGTAAAACTAACCTTTCAGGAGCACTCAGCTTCAATGAAGTGTGATCACAAAAAAGCAGTATATACCTTCTAGGCAATTTCCCCTCACTGCTGCTTTTCAGTGTTGTTTCAGTTTGCTAGAATGGCGCTCCAGGAGGTAAGAGTTCAAAATGTGTATCTGACAAAATAGTCCATGTGCTGAACAGCACTTCTGAATGCAAACAGATGCACAGTTTCTATTTACACAGTTCATTGGATGTGTCTTTTGAGAAGTTTATGGTATTAGCAGTAACTAAAAACTCCAGGCACCCTGTCTTAACAGTATTTAAGCTGAGCTGCTTAGATAGAATATTCAGGAAGTTTTCTACCTATGTGGGGGATTTCTGGTTCTTGGTGTGATATGTGAATTATTGTAGAATTGGGATAGTAAGCTACTAAGTAATTGTACTACTGTTATGGATTATTCTTTATCCTTTCCAATTCTGATGGCTTTTACTGAATATATAGCCTATGGAAGGCTTCTCTTCCTCTTGTTTAAATTGCTAAAGTGCATAAGGTTCTAAACTCCTGTATTGCCAGATTGTGTTACAGTAATTGGTATCTTTACTTCATTTCAGCAAATGTCCACACTTCCTTTCTGACCAGGCTAATTGGGCAAAGGGTGTGCTTTGTGTATTTTTGTTCTTTGGGTCTGCCTGTGTGACTCCCCTACCATGTCCCTGCACACTTTCCTGCAGAGATGGGGAATGGGGAACTTAATCATCCAGCTTCTTTTCTTTCTCTGCACTCTTGAAAAGAGCAGTTGGCATTTCAGCTGGAGTTCGATACAGCTGGTTATTTGCCACTTCGGAGCTTAACTTATGTTAGATTAACTTGAACTAACTTAGTTTTGTTGCTAGTGTTTGGATTGTCTTTTACTCAGTAGAATAATTTTGGTGCTACCTGAGGCAGTTGCTATTGGAGCTGTTAAATTATTTCACAGTTGTTGAATTATTTCACAATTGTTGAAACCTTTGCAACTTGCTAGAACCACCACATTTTTTGTTAAAATGCTTCTTTAAAGGCTCTTGAAAAGTGTTGGTGGAGTACAAGAAGGCTGCTGCTGCTGCTGTGGTCTTGTTGCTTCATCCTGACTCCTAAACCCACCCTGCCCTTTGGAGGCTTTCAGGTCCCTGTTTCCATAAGGTAGGTGCCAAAGTGATGCCACATCAGTGTGTCAATTGCTGGCACTGTACTTGTGGAAGAGTCTTCAGTGCCCATATGTTGGCTTAGATGGAGGAGGGGCAACACAGAGGAGCTGTGAGGCCTCTGTCAAGGCTGGACTTTGTGTGGGAGAGAGGCTGAGACCAGAGTTTTGTATGTGCAGCAGGGAGCTGCATAACAGTTTTGATGAGAAAGTGTCTAAAATGGCCAGCAGAATACTTTTTGCATGATTGAAAATGCAATAAAGGGTGGTTTCTGTGGATGGTGAATTCCTATTGGGATTCTAGTGCTCAGGGGACCTTCAAAATGTGTGGGCTGTTGCTGCTCTGACTCAGGGAGCAAGGCATCTGATGTGTTGCTCATGCAAAGGGAGAAGTGTGTGGGTGGAGGAGGTTTAAGAAAAATTCTCTAAAATACTCTCTGCCTTAGACTTTGTGCTTCACTGCAGGTACTGAAAATCTGAGTTCTTCTGATGGAGCTTGTATTGTAAGCCAACTTTAGGCAAGGGAGATTTTCCATAGTGTTACCAAAATAAGCAGTCCAATCAAAAAATGCTTTCAAAACAATTTTGTAGCTTGCTGCAGTTGTCTACTTTCTCTGCCTTATTCTACTTCTTCTTCATCCTCTTGCCCAGTATTGTGAGAATGGCATGACTTGTGCTGCTGGCCATGAATTAGTAACTCATCCTGGATGTGAGCAAAGCATTATTTAAGAGCTGTCACCTCCTGTGAGGCTGGGGCTTGGCCTTCTGCTGGCCTGGGAACAAGGAATCAAGCCACAATGCCCTATTGATTTCCTTGTCTGGCTCCAGGAAGATGGGTTTGTGTGCTATCACTCAGCTGCTTTTGGGGTTAGTTAAAAGATAGCTCTATGGACTAAGTGGGTATTTTTGCATTTCAGGAAGAAGAAATGCCAGATGTAGAAATTGACATTGATGACCTTCTTGATGCAGCCAATGAAGAGGAGAGAGCTCTCAAATTACAGGTAATATTATTTTGTAATTTTAAATCAGAAGGTGGATGAAGTAATGCATCTGGATTGATATCTTGTGTTTGATTGAATCCAATGTAAATATAGAATTAGAATGGAGAGGTTGGTAGGTCTAGTTTAGCCTTGTCTACCAGACTGTTCAGATGTAATCAAAATCCTTTCAGATAAAAAAAAAGTCCAGAAGTTAGGTGATAACACTAGTAAATAAAACTTCAAAGAATCCATTAATAGAGGAAATATGCTAAGCCAAATTAACCTCATTCTAATTTATACAAGTATATAAAATAAAGAACAGAAAACATAGAAAAATTAAGAACAGTCATGGAATAACTGTATCACTGAGAGTCAGTTGTGATGACCAGGTAGTTTCTGTGATTCACTTCAGCAGCAGAAATGTGTATGCATGTGTATACAGACCAGAAGTCTTCCCTTGTGCTTAGACTACTGGTAATTATTTCTGTCTATACTAGATAGAAACTGGAACCCATCAAAAAGTTCAAAGAAGGGGTAAGATGGCCAGGAACAGGAATCAGTAGGGAATTTCAAAATCTGTCTGCTGAAATTACACAGTCCAAGCCAGCTCTCTGATTCTTTGAATCCTGCGTGAGGTAGAAGTTAATGAATGGAAGAATGAGTGGGAGAAGAAAAGAAACATCATGGTCTTAATATATATTTCTCTCTAAATCAATATATAAAACCAATAGGAAATGTCTCCATTTATAATCTTTTCAGATGCACTAAGAAAATAAAAATGGTTCTAGATTTGTGGCTTGCCCTCAGCTTGCTTCTGGGAGCTGACTAATGTGGTGTTTAGATGCAGCACCTCTGATTTTAGTGTCCATTTGCACCCTTTTCCCAGTGCTCCCTGGCCAGCCACAGAGATGTGGGGCACGGCCCCAGGCTGTTTGCTCAGCACTCATAAATAGCTTTGCTCCTTCTGCCTAAACCAGCTGCAGCAGCCCCCTGCTAGGAATGCCCTGCTGGAAATAACTAACGTCTCTATTTCTGCATTGCAAAGACTCTGATGTCCTCACAGAAAGCTGCCTTTCACATGCCTGTTGCTGGGAGAAATGCTCTTAGATTCTCCTCCTCTTCCCAGGCTTTCTTGGAGAGAGGGATTTTGTAACTTCTTACCTGGAGAAAGAAGCCATTATTTCTCTCCTGGTACAAAGCATTCTGATCCACCTGGGGAGTTAAGGTGACTTGTATAACTGGGTTTTCAGTAACATCTTCATTCAGTGATTCAAAGATTCTTGCTCCTTTTCTTTCTCCCCTCCCTTGCCAGGTTTTATACCATTACTTGTTTATGTTCACTATTACTCTGTATGGATACTGACGCTTTCATATTTTGCTTCTAGGAAACTCTTGTAGATTGCTACAAACCAACAGAGGTAAAAGACTTTTTAAAAATGCTCTTATCCTGTGGAAACTGTAGTTATGTTCAAGCTAAAGTCACTTTATTTTTATTCTTGTGATAAACTAACTAGATGAATATGAATGGCTAGCTAATAAACTTGGAGTTTAGATCCTGAAAATGTCTGAGCCTGCCTCTTAGCTACAGTAGGAATGTGATTGTACCCTTTGGAGGAACTGCTGGTCATTCCAGCTGAACTATCAGTTTTGTTTTCTGTAATGCTCTGACTGATTATACTGACTTATACAGCTGCCATGTTATAAGAAAACTAAACACAATTCTCATCAGATGGATAAAATATTTGCATGTTGGACTGTGCTCTTCACTGTGAAATCATCTAATTTTATCTAGGACAGTAAAATTTATTCTGAGAACTGTTATGCAGATATGCAGCTCAGCTAATTGTTCGTGTCAATGGACTTGAATAAAATTGTGGGATAGCCTGTACTAGCAAGATTTAGTTAGTCAGCTTTCAACTTGCATGTCCATTAATGTGTCCAGTGCCAATACAGCCTGCTTTTCATACAGTAATGTGTGCTTACTGGGTAGAGTAAATATTGTAAAAAAACCGCTTGGTCTCATTCTAAAGAAAAAGAGGGGAAAAAAATTTTAAAAATCAAAAGTTTAGATCATGGGTCAGTTTGTTAGTTCCATTTATAGAGTCAGTTCTTTCCCAGAAGTGGCTGCTGCACAGTATTTAATAGAGGGGTTGGTTTACAGGATTCCTCTTGTCAGAGGCCTTTCAGCTGTGCATGACTAGAAGCCAGGTGTTTGGTTTTGAAACATGGCTGCAAATACGTTGGTTTTTCTGTAATATCTGCAGCTGTAGCCACAGAAACTGCTGAGGCTTAAAGATAGTCAGGCTGTCAGGAAGAACTGCTGGTACAGTTGAATAGGCACTTCCCAGTCCATGAGATATTTTCTTCAAGACTTTTCCATTTTTACTGATTCTTCTGGTAGATGGGGAAGATTCTCCAGAATTGCTATAGTAGTTGCTGGTACAAACATTTTGACAGTGCAGGGAATTAACCCAGAAAGACTCACCTGATAAAACTTGTAGAGTTTGTTGTGTGTTGTCTCTTGGTTTCTTTACAGCAGATACTGTCTCTGCTATTCAGAACATAAAGAAAAATAGTACAGGCAGAAAGCGTAATAACTCAAAGCTCTTACCCAATTGTTAAAATAAACCTCTAAACCTGCAAATGTGTGTCTTAAGTCGGTTTTGCTTAGTATCTTGCATTTAGACTGAAAGTTAAGGAAAGGCTGAGGAGTTTTTAATGTATCCTGGATTGACTTTTCATCAGAGGAAGCAGAGTTATCCAGTTCACTTAAAAGATGGAAAGAGTTCCCAGCCTCTTTAATAATTTGGCCAAAGATAATAGCTGACAGTAACTTATGAGGAACTGTTACAAAACCTTTCTTCTAAGGGCAATATAGCTAGACTGTTGAATGTGCTCTTAAAATATTAAAAGCTTTTCTTAGGTAGCAGTTATTGCTGTTTTAATTTGTATGGAAATATGCCTAAGGTGGGACCTTTATGTAAAGGCTTATTGTATACACAAACTTAAAGGATATGGTATCTGCTAAATCAGTGCCATAATCAAGTTCTGGATTTGACCTGTTGTAACTGAAGAGGAGCAGGGAGCAGCATCCTCTTCCTGCATCATCTGTGTGCCAGTGCAGTTAGTTCTTCATACAGTCCCACACGTCACTTGTGGAAAATCCCACTCTGCCCCCTGTTAAGTTGCTATTTCAGTTCTCTCTGATGTTCTCTGTCATCATCTGATGATGGAGATTCTTAATTTTAGCAGTGAATATAACAAAGAAATTTAAATATAATCTGCAATCTTGATGATGAGGTTTAGATACTTCGCAGTAGACCCTTATTTAGGATAGGAAGACAGTTGTGGTTGTGAAATCAATGAGGTTTTTCATGACATATATTTTGAAGAAGGCTGACTAAACCTGTATTGCTGTAATCTCTGTTATTGGTAACAGCAAGGCCACTCATTTAGACTGGGCATTGGAGAAAATCTGAAATATTTGTGGCTGATGTGAATTAAAGCTTCCACTAGTGGGACTGCCAAAGTGATGACAGGAGAAATGACAAGAACACTCTTAAACTGCTATAGGAGAGAAATCCAATGAGTGGGCAATTTTTGTGTTTACTAACTCCAAAAGATGCAGCTGAGCAACACAAGGTCTGCAGATAACGAGTGTTTGAAGAGAACTGAATAAATTAGATTTGCAGTTTATTTACTTCTTTCTTTTCTTATAGAAATATACTAAGCTTCAGATGAATGGGCTGGAGATCTCCCTCATTCAGGCAGGATTAAATCAATTTTGTTAGTGCAATTCTTCACTTAAAATGCAAAAGTGCAAAATGGGAAAAAAAGGAGATGAAGTTGCATCATTAAAGAAAGTTCTATTGCTGGAAACTTCTAATAATTATTTTTGATGTGGTTTGCAAACTAAATTGAATTGTTTTGCATAATTTCTGGAGAACTTTAGCAGAGATTTAAGTTACTGACTACTCAATTACTTCTGTGGTTGGACTATTTCAGCAGCTTTTAGCACTTTTAAAAAAGGTAGAGATGTATTTGCTTAACTGTATGTTTCTCCACCTTTAATTTCTAGTTGGAGCTAATTACAGGCTTGTGATGCAACTTTTTAGAGTGGTCTAGGCACTGTGGTTTTCAAGATAAAAGCTGTTTTGTGTATCTATTGACATAATGCAGGCATGAGCAGAAAGCTCAATGCTTCTGAAACAGAACCCCATAACTTCTGAAGGACTGGATGTTTATTTTGGTCCAAATATGTTGTGAATTATTTCAAGATAATTCTTGTTTTTTCTATGTAATTGCAAGGCAGCAATATGTAAGATACCAGTGGCAAGAGGCAATAGTCACTATAGATGTGTCCTAAAGCCTCAGGGCAGTGTGCTGCCTTACATATGGGCAAGCCAGGGCAGCTGATGGGTGGTAAATTATTAAGTCACAGCATATGTATTTTGTGTCCATAGTACTTGAAATCAGATAGGACAATTTGTAGAGAAAAAAGGTTTGAAAGCATGCTTATTTAAAAGCAATGCAGGCAGATGCATTTTGAGTAAAGCATGATTTCTTGTTCATCCACTTGACCACTGAATTCAGTGAACTAAAAATTTTTATGTGCCTGCTGAGATCTGCCCTATATTGTACTGCAGCATTGGAGGGAATTAAGCTTGCATGTTTTCATTTCTGCAAGTACTCATGAATACAGCTTACAAATACCCATAGCAATATCACAATGGATGAGCATTGAACAAGCAAGAAAAAGCTTTGTGGTATGGAGTCAGTGCCTTGTACAGAGCTCACCAAGAACCTAAATTGCTGCAAAAATCTCATCCTCTGGACACTGATGGTGCTGTGGCCTCACTGGAGAGGGCTTGTTGATGGCATCATTCAGTGAGGCTACAGGGATGCTGCACTGGTTCTTGCTTAATAGAGGGCATCTTCTGGCCCTCTTCTCCCAGAGCAGTTCTCTTCTTTCTGTACAGTTGGCTTCAGGTTTGAACCTGTGTGGAAGAGAAGGTGTTTGGCTGTAGGATGGGTAGGGTGCCCTCTTTTTCTTTTTTTTTTTCTTTTTTGTTGGTTTGGTTTTTTGGTTGGTTGGGGGTTTTTTAGTTATTAGTTAGTTTCTTTCCCAAGTAGCTGTGGCATTGCTCTCCAGGCTGACTTTAGTTTTTACATCCAACCAGTGAGGCTGTCTCCAGGAAATAGCCTTGGACAGTTAAGGAAATCTTGGGTTTTGACTTGGCTACAGGAAAGTAAAGCTGTGAAGGAAAGCTGGCTTAGGATTCATTTCATGCTCTAGTGAAGCAGGAGGAATAGAAAATCTAAATTTTAGTTTAAAAACTAGTCCTACTATATGTGTACTCTTTGAGGAAGAGAAATCTGGAGAGACAGAGTCTAATTAGTCTCCAGAATTAATTGGAAGACTTGAATAGGAAGCCTGGAATTCATTGTCTGTCAAATGACCTCATTAAAACAATGAGTCACACCACCAAAGCAGAGAGGTGAAGTGATTTCCTCCCCTTTCCTGAATTATCATTTCACCTTTGTTTTTTGCCTTTATTATTTTTTTGCCTAAGGCTGAATATAGATGAGTTCAAATGAACTATAGATTTAGTCTGTCTCTGATTAAAATTTGCCTTTAGAATTAGAAAGATGTCTTCTAGAAACAATGATTTACTATTACAAATTTACAAGATTCTCAATACTTGTAACAAGGATTCTTCCTTGCAGAAAATCTGTAAAAAAGGATTTTAACTAAGTTTGTATACATTTTTGAACATTTAAAAAATTTTATTTTTTATTTTATTTACCAAGGCAAAAATTGCTGGTATGAGATTTTTCTTGTATTAGAAGTGCATGTAGCCTGTGTATTCCTGGTTATAAACCTTCAAGGAATAATTAATAAGTTCTTGAATGCTTAGCTGAATTATTCTTATGTTTTTTAACCCTGTGAATTAAATTCAGTATACATGGGTAGATAATTCAACCTGTGTTATAGAAGTATTTCTAACATAGATTAGTACATAATCAGCTTTCAAACATCTGATGCTAAATTGCAGCATATCTTGTTAGAGGGGATTTCAATAAAATGCTCTGTGTAAAATGATTTTTGTGTACACAATAGAGATAGATGTGGATATTAAGTCTTGACTCAAATGGCCACAAGGAACAACACTGCAATTTTTGAGCAATGGCTCAAGAAAACAAAATGGGCATTGCTGTCATAAGCTGAGTTGTTTAGTTACTAAAATGCTGTGAAGTCTTCTTTCCTGCCTTCATGAGGGAAAATGTGCATCTTTTCTAGAGCACTGCTTTTCCTTGATGGGAAGCTGCAAAGCAAGAAAGACACGAGCACTGTGTTAATGACAGCCAGCTCCATGCAAGTGTCAGGTGCAAAGTGATACTTAAATCAGAAATGTGCTGAACCAGTGTTGTGGTTTGGGTGTCCACAGGATGTGCACAACAGCACTATTGCATTATACAAAATGTCTGCCATATGGAAAATGCTCTTGTTGGGTTTTACTCTTTGGTACTGAAGACCCTTATTTCAAGAAAAATAGTCCCTGAGGGATAAAGCATTTTAAATTATTACAGGTACTTGTTCAAATGAATGCTTCCTCTGCCTTAAGAATAGTTGTGGTTACCTCAGATCTCCTTTAGGGAGCTGACCCAAGAGTTTGGTTGACTTTAGCAGCATTAAGAAGTTTCCAGGTGGTGTTAACTTGCCTGAAGACTTGAAGCAAATACCTTGTTTTGCAAAAGAAGGTGTTTGTGATAACTCTTCAAAGTATAAGGGGAGGAATTCCTCTCTCTTGGTATAATATCACATTAAAAAGCAACTGACCCTTGGCTATGTTTCATATCTAAGGGAAACTTGCTCCAAACTACTGAGTTGTGGGAGAATGGGTAGAGAAATGGCAGGGTGGGATATCTCAAATGACTACAGAATGCCATAAATGTCCCTGCAGGTGCCCCTTCCTGTAAGGCTTTTACTTGTGTGAAGGTGCTACAGAGTTTCCAGATGCAGTGTCTTGTTGTAGAGTATTTCTGGCTTGAACAGACAATTAATAAAGTTTTTTCTAAGGGAAGAACTGCACTTCAGCCCATTCCTCTCCAAAGCTGTCTTAATCCGATGTTTTGGCATGGGACTGTAGTTTGGTTCTTTTTATGGAAAGACTTGTTGAAAGGCAATACTAATGACATTAACCCCAAGTAAAAATCTTCTAAGATCACTTTAGGGAGTTTATTTTTCTAATGATTTTACTGCAGGGCTTTATCTAAGTTTGATAGTAAAAAATCCTAAAGTGTGTTTAGATGTTTCAAGCAGCACCATGCCATATAGTTTTGCATTATCTGACAGGTCCTTACAATGATGATACGATGACACAGAACTAATGCAAAGTTTGTTGAAAACTGAATTTTTAGAATTAGCATGTTTTCCTCCTTTTCTGATTTTTTAGTGACAAGTTTAGAGTTGATATTGTTGCAGTGGCTTGTGCCTGTGTGGAAGAAGACAGCTTCAAGAGGATGGAGGGAGAGGATTTGGGAGGTCTTAAGAAACCTGTTTTTCTGGTTAGCTCATTAGGCTGCGTGTCTGTCCAGATGAGAAGTGTGATATTGTTATGCACAGATGAATTCCTGTAGGGGTCTTAACTTAGTTCAGGGTGGAGACCCCACTGTCATGAAGCTGCTCTGCCCTTGCTGCTGTTCATTGCAGCCACAGGTGGCGTGGATGCAGCAATAACTGTGGTGCAACAGTACCTGCACTTCACTACAGATGTGCATAATCTGTCAGAAAAGGAAATTGCTTTGTTGGGACCATGGTCCCACCAGAAAAACCTGACACATTTCTCAAGTTAAAATCCACATTTGCAGAGAATTTCCTTATGTGAAGTGTAGCCCCATGTGATACCTGTTTCAGTGTGACCTGTTCTGAAAGGTACTGCTTTGTCATTTAGGTGGTGACTTTGTTCACTGGAATTTTTAAGCATTCATCTGGGAAATCGTGCTTTTAGTTGCTTCATTGAATGTTTCAGGTTGGAAGGGACCTTAAAGATCATCTAGTTTGACTCCCCTGCCAGGGTCAGGGACACCATCCACTAGGTTCTCAAAGCCCTATCCAACCTGGCTTTTCACATCAACCTGACTGACTAAATCCATAATTACGTTCCATGTTTATAGCTAGCTGATTTCATAAGAACCTTTTTATAGGTGTATACATAGTACTGTGGATAAACATTATTTTCCCAATGTGACAGCAAGGAAGTAATTTAGCTTTAAATGCACCTGCAAGAAATTGTATGCCAAAAGAATTCTGAATTATACAAACCTGTAAGCTTCTGTTCTCACACAGTTTAAAAAGAGAAAATCTGCTGAAACTGGGGAAAATATAACTGTGCCTGGTCCATGAATTGGTTTGTTTTGTTATGGGCTTTTTGTTCTGTTTTTGGGTTTGTTTATTTTTTTTTTTACTAGTGTCATTCAGTTGGCTCTGCAACCAGTTTCAGCCATCATAAACCAGTGGTGCTACCTCTGGTTCCTTCTTCCTGCCTTGCCTCGGACTGACACAAGTGTTGGTGGGGGCTGAGTGGTGGGCCTGGTCAGAGGGCTGAGCCAGCTTGGTAAAGGGGCAGAGCAGGAGGAAAAACACCTGAATTTTTAGCCAGATCAGCCTTCTTGTACAGTTGAGTATGCAGCCAACCAAAACACTGATTCCGGCATGGAGAGTGGCAAGAGAAGCACCTCTTTTGGCAAGAGTGCTGATTTCTGTTGCAGGATTAAGCTGTGGAAGTCTGCTTTGACTGTTTGCATTGTATCCATAGGTGTAGCCATAGGTGTTGCTTCACTCAGTAGTTGCTAGAAGGCCCTGGGTAGTAAAAGCCTGAAAGATGGCGAACCACTGAGCCAGCACAATCACAAGGAAAACCTCGTTGTTCACACCTCTGCTGGATGGGAACGGTGTTTATAAGGTTCCCGGTGATCAGGCCAGAGAAATTCCAGCTTAGCCTTAAAAGTTTAAATGTATAGTTCACTTTTTTTTTAAATAAAACTTGCTTATGGTATTATGGGATCATTAAAATTACTCATATTTTCTTTTTGTTTTCCCTAGGAATTTATCAAAGAGCTGCTAACTCGGATAAGAGGAATGAGGAAACTCAGTCCCCCTCAAAAGAAGAGTATATAAATAACTCAAAGTAATAGCACTCTGTAAAAGACATGGCAAGGGAAATGGGACTTTGAATACAAGACCTTATTAAAATAATTGTCTTTCTCCACAACTTTTTTGATTTTATTCAGTTTTGCCTCAAGGATTTTTTTTTTTTTGTGTGTTTTAAGGGTTCTTTTTTAAGTGTCAGGTTTTTTTTATCAAAAATATCAACAATTTGGATGCTGCTCAACTTTCACCTGAGGATTACTGAAGCAAGTGAAGAATCCAAGAGTTAGTGATGAGGGGCAGCAAGCCTGTGTGGTGAACCAGAAGATCTTGTAAATTTACAGAGCTAGGAGACTTCTCCTTGCAACTAGTTGGATAATGTTTCTTAAGTTGGTTGTACATTTAACTCATGGATGTCAAGTTTCTTGTGCTTGTCTGTACATAAATTTTAAAGTGGGTTGTGAATACTGTTTCACATGGATGGAGGGAGAAGTTTGTTATAGTAAATTATTTAAATTGTGGTTATTGCAAATTTGCTACCAGAAGGTACCAATTTAGATTACTAAAATGAAAGCTGCCATTTTTCTAAATACCCTTAAAGCAGCCCTGTGAAGAATTTCATCATATCGCCTTGTTTAGACTGCAGCATATGAAAATTGGGAATTTTAAGGGCTTAATTTGTAGACTTAAAAGTTATTTGATTGACTCTGATGCTTTGCCAGGATCACTTCCTCTCCACCTCATGGTGTCTTGGAGCTGTGCTAACCTATACTGAATGTGGGCCTGGAGTGATACCTAGAGAAATGTCCATCACCATTGAAAAGCTGGTTCATGCTGGAGGAAAGGCAGTGATACCAAAATGAATTGCAAGTACTGTATTGCATTTAATGATGCAGTCTTAATCAAATGCAGATTCCTCTCCTATAAAGGTAGGCAAAGAGTAATACAGCCTTTGTTTATGGCTCTGCCCTGAGAAGTGGGGAGAATTCTTAACTTGGGCTCTCTTACTTGTAAGAGCAAGAACAGAGATCCCTGCTCCCTTCTGGAAAATGTCCTAACTAGAATGTTTGATAAGCTGCCATTTACTGGTAGGTGACACTAGTCAGACATTTTATATCAAGGGTGCTCTGAACATATTTTATTTTTCAAAAGAAGTACATGTTTGTGAATTTTATGTATACTGGCAAGCTTTTTTAATGTATTTAATTTTGTAATGTTTACTGATGATTTTATTTACCAGATATTTACTCAAATAAATGGAACAACTTGTGACTTGTTACATGTACACTTTACAAGACTACTGTTGCTGAGTAAGTTTGTAAATGGAATTGCTTGTCAAAAAGAGAAGCCTTTGAGGGGGTAAGAGCATGGGAACCCGGCTGTATTGACTCTAACTGGCTTTTAATGTACCCAGTATCACTCAGCCTCCTGTAACCTGGTGCACAGCTTCACTTTTGAAAGTCTCCTTTGGATTAGGCCTTCCTTCCCTGTGCCTTAGGGAATTTAAAAAGGGGTGGGAGAAAAAAAACCTTGGAAATTCTTTCAGGTAAATGCTGATAAATTCGGGTAATTTTTTTTCTCCACCAGAGAGGGACTGTAGGGGAGGGCTTACACTGGGTGGCTCTCAGTTTCCTTGTGAAGGTGTGGCAGAAGGGAATCTTTCAGCAGGAGACACACTCTACCTTTCTTCCTTTATACATCTTTCTGGATCCTCAAGAAATACCAGCAGCCCTCAGAAAAGACTCACCCGCAGCATTTTAAATTTAAATCTTCTATCTTGCTGAAGTTAGTGTAGCTCTGGTTTCCTAAGGAGTCACCCAGCAGATTTTTTTAAAATTGTGAAATGAAACTTGTACTTCAGAGAAATTTGGAGGAGCTTGTGAATTCTTCTGTTTTTGCATTGAAATCTCCCACTATTGTTGTCAACATTATTAGTGGGATGTGTTTGGTTTTGAAAGAGGCTCATGTGTCCAATGTGTCTTGCCACAAGAACCTATGGTCTGGGCTCCTTGCAAAGGATCTCATGTAGCAAGATCTGAATGACCAAGTCTGTATCAACATCACCCTTTGAAGGAGAGAACGTTACAGGAAAAGCTCCCTTACCTGCTGAGGTAAGAGGGCTTTTGTTAGGGGTTTCACTCAACTCTGGAGGCAGAAATTGGTGGTGACGTAAAGAAGTCACACTAGCAAGCCTGATGCTTGAGTGGGCTGGTACTTTTTCTGAAAAGCTTTTCAGTTTGTAAAGCACTGAGAACCTTTTTTCAAGCTGAAAACAATTTAGTATGTCCAAAATGGGAAAAAGTCTTTCGATTTGAGACTTGCTGGCATTTCTCATGTTCAGAGTCTTGAGCTGGAGTCTGAAACAACACAAAGTTTGAGCAAAGAGGTTTCTAGTAATTTGCACATCCAGAGATGCATTTTGTGACTTCACTGATGACTTTTTTTCCTTTATAATAATGGTGTGCCAAATCAGATGTCCATTAATGGCAACTGTACCAGTTCTCTTATTACCTACAGCAATATATCCAAAAATATTTTTAATTTCATGTTGTTTGACTAAAAGCATGCCCTACTGTATGCATGACATATATTTGTGACACATATTTTTGTCTTTTATCCCATTCATCTTGCACTGAAGTAGCTGTGGAAGGTAGCAATGTCCCCCTTTTAAAACCAGTGGGTTTGGTGATACACTTAGAAATGGTGAAGACTGGGATAGTCCTTACTGTTTTCTTGTCTCATGGAGATGGGATAAGTCACTTTTGAGAAGGGTTTCCTCTCCTCCAGTGCCACAGGTTTTGCTGCCTTAAAAGTGTCAGTGAGCAAAACCAAGCTCTAAATAGCTTTTTTTTTTGCAGTTGGCCTGATTTTCTTGGGGATTTATGGAGTCTCATTCTTGCTAATTTTACTTAATGGAGCTACTCTTGGCCTTGGTGTAAGTGGGAGGAAAGTAAGAGGGGAGAATTGACCCATTCACTAAAGGTTTAATTGTGCTTTATGTCTTTATACTGTGTGGGTGTTCTTGGCTCTGGGGCAATATTCAAGGGGCATATAAATAGCACACTGTTACTGAAACAACTTGAAATTAATCTTACAGCCCAGTCTCTTTGCTATCTTGGCTGGACAGCTTTCATGAGAAAGGCCAAGTTGCTGCAATGAGAGCTTCCTCTGGGCTTTTTAAGTGGCTAATGAAAGAAACTGAAGTTCCTTCTTACAAATACATAGTGAAACTGAGGTTTTTGTTTTGGAATTGAAGTGCCTCTCCAGTGTAAAAAAAAATTGTGTGCAAGAGCACATGTTTCTGGAGTCTGCTTCATAACATAATTAGCTTTTGCATGTTTTACAGCAGGGCCTGGCAGCTGGCTTAGAAAGGAAAGTGCTTGTGTAATCATACTTAGTGTGCCTCATGAGGCTGCAGTGACAGGGTAGTGTATTGCTGTGGAACAGAAGAAAGGACATGAGCCATTTCCCTGCCAGCCTCATTTTTGCTCCTTCAGCCCAGTGATGGGTTTTACTCCTGAAGTTGCCATTCATGCAGGGAACATAAGGTGGAATGTGGGAGAGTTTCTCTATTCTCAGAGAATATGGCCAAGAAAAGCAGGAGCAAAATACCTGCTCCATTTGTGCACTTGAAGCTTCTTTGACACAGAGTCTTGGAGTTCTTAGTACTTTATGCTGGTAGGTATAATAGTGTATGCAAAATTGAAATTACTCAGCAATTTATTTCTAAATGGTTTTTTTCAGATTCAAGACAGTCTCAGTGTAAAATGCAGCTTCAGGGTTAAAAAAAAATTATTGCCAGCCACATCAACAGAAGATCTGTTTGAGAGGAAACTAGAAGAAAATGCAGGTCTTATTCTGAACAAACAGCTCAACTTAAAACTCTGGTGAAGTGCTGTAACAAAAGGAAAAATTGCTTCTTGGATGCATAAAATTTGTCATTGCCAGCATCATACACAGATTGTATACAGGTACTGAGTAACTGCATGCAATACTTTTTAAAAGGTGTTGAGATTTAGGGAGTAAGCCAGAAAAAAATCAGATGTTGGGAAGTCCAGAAAAAAACATCACTAAGAAAATTACCTGTTAGGAAAACAGAAGACTCTTGTGTTACTGCATATATTTCTCTATGGAAAGAAAATGAGAGATGTCAGTGCTTTCATGTACTGGAGACAAGCATGAAGAGGAGGAATACCTGGAAGATAAAGGAAGGAAACTTGAAGTGTGGAAGAAAATAGAACATCCTGATAGTGATGAGCCCTTTGAGCTTGCTACTGTGGGAATAGGTGAGAGTGACATCTCTTAGTATCTCCAAATGGAAATTGGCTGCTTTTCTAGATAAGTTGCCATTGGATCAGTTATTCAGTTCCACTTAGGGTAGTCAAAGGCCTTAAAACTTTAGAGTTCTACTTCATGGGGTTTTCTTTGTTTGGTGTTGGTTTTTTTCTGTGGTTGCTTTTGTTTTGAGTTTGTTTTGGGGTTTTGGTTTTTTGGTTTTTTTTTTTTTTTTTTTTTTTTTTTTGTGTTTTTTTGTTTTTTGTTTTTTTTTGGGTTTTTGTTTTTTGGTTTTTTTTTTTTTTTTTTTTTTTTTTTGGTTGGTTGGTTGGTTCTAGATTTTTGTTAAAGCAGAGAAAACTAATAGGAAACTGATTTCTATTATGGCACTGTAACTACATAGTTATGTAGTTGTCAAATCAGATTACTAATACTAGCTACACATTTTATATAAAACTCTACTACTTTTTACATGACTTTCATGTTACTACTTTTCTTTTTCCTGGAAGTAAGCAAATAGTAAGTGTGAATGTAATTAAAGTTGTTACTGAAAGCTAGAGAGCAATTAAAGAAGAGAAAATGTGACTATAAAGTGCTCAGTGCTGGAAATTTTATTTTTGCCACTGAAGGATTCTGTCATCAGTGTATAAATAGAGTGTTTCTAAAGTTTTGAAACTGCTATTTTTAATAATCTATTCTAGTGCTGATGCGGTTTTATTTATTTTGTGGTTTTTTTGGTAGAACTAATGACTAAATTCTGTTAAATTACACTGTTTACAGACTTCTTTGTTTTTCAACAAAACCGATAAAAGTTGTTTAAAGAAACTAAACTATTTTAAAAATGATTTTTTAAAATGTGTGTAAGACTGAAAATTCTTTCGGAGGTGCAGCTAACAAGTCTTGTTTGGTAAACTCAGATGTCTTACTGAATTGGTATTTCAGTTGAACTTTTTACTTTCTAAGATTGAAATCAAAAATATCCTGTATTAATAGCAGAGGTTTCAGTCTGCCTAACTGTATGATACTGGTTTGGACTTGAAGCCCATAATTGCTTGACAAAAACTGTAGGAGAAGTTCCTCTTCAAGGATAGAGACTTGTTTTACTACCCCTTCTAGGCGGCAAAGGGGATGAGAGCACAGGAGGCTTTTCTGCCTCCCTAAAGGAAGATCCTGCATCAGTGTCTGCAAGGCCTTGGCCCTTGCCCAGGCCTTGTGGATAAGTTCATGTCCCCTCATGCAGCCCATAGTCATCCCAGGGCTGGTGGGAATTGGAGCAGTGTGTGCTATCAGATACATGGAGAACTAGGTCATGCGGGTCTGTGACAGAATTGTGCTTATCAAGGATCTGTGTTTCCCTTCATGTTGCTTGACCTGAGGCAAAACCAGCTGGGAATAGCCTTTATTTAACATACTGATCTGCAGTAAAGAAGGAATCCCAGTAGGGATAGTATGTTGAAACTCCCATCAACTATTCCTGTCTCCAGTTTGTGACAGTGGTGGCTATGCAGGTCTTCTTACAGCTCTGAACCTGGCTTTGGGTCAAAGCCTGCCTTGCTATTTGTTTGTTCTGACCCTACTACTGCAGTATCATTAAGCAAACAAAAGGCTTCGATGGGTGCTTCAGGCTTGTCCAGAAACCAGTACTGAGCCAAAGCCATGTCAAAACTACAAAGAAAGAGTGTGCCATGATGGTGCTTGAGACAAAGGTACTAAAACTGACTTAGAAGTGTTCAAGACCAGGTTGGATGGCACTTTGAGCAAGAGTTTCATACCTAGTTTCTGCCACTAACCATCCCCAATGAACTTCATGTTTTCTGTTGTGTCTTTCCAGACATAATCTCAAGCCTACCAAGGCAACAGTTACTAAATCAGTTTTGGTGCCCCTTGTCTCCTGTACCTGATGGTGTGTTTGCCCACAGTCTGCATTATTTTTCCCCATTCCTTCAAATTTATCTGCTTGATTATTTCTCTTAGAGACCTTTTACTACTAAATGGAAATGGAAATGTGTTATGGTGCTATTTCTGCCACAGTGCTTTTGCTGTCAGTACCAAGTCAATCCGAAAGACTGGATAAGATGCTGTAAATTTTAGTGTCTTCTGATTTATGGCCTCATACTGCTGGAGTTTACTCGCTTTTTGCATTATTTCTTTACTTCCTCGAGTAAGTTTTCATCAGTGTGTGAGTGCAACTCAGCCACATACTGAAAGGAGAGAACAAAGCTCCTAGAAGTAATCAAGTAGTTTCCCTTACATTCTGATAAAGAAATATAAATGTGGTTTTTATTTTTCCCCCCCAAATATCTTGAAGATGCATTTGCAGTGCCACAGAAATATTCTTGTTTAGAAACCTGAGGATGTAGTGTAAGGAATGAAACAAGGGCTAAATGGTGGCAGAGACACAAACTCGCCAAATGGACACATTCTTTGTGACCTTTAGGAAAAGAAGAAAGCCCCACATCCATGTTTCCTGAGCTCAGTGCTTGTCAGTGACTAACCTGCTTCCACTGGGCTCTGTTGGGCTGTGTGCTGGGTGCGGGCGGTGGCCCTGTGGAGAGGTGAGTACTGGTCCTTGAGGAATAATGCAGATATGAGCACATTCGTGTGACTGCATACCAGCCCAAGTGCTTAATCCTGAATCCAGTGTTTGGGCTGTTAAGGAGCAAGTGTTTGAGGCAGAGCATTGGGAGGATGTGTCATCAACCTTTTCATTTTCGCAGTCACTGTGATGTGTACAGTCTGTGCTGCCACTGCCACTAAGGAATACTGCAGCTTTTCAAGGCATTAAATTAGGAAAGAGCATGTTTTTTATTTGGGAGGTACAGTAGTTTGTTACCAACCCACACACAACAATAACTTTGTTCCTCTGATACATGCACCTAAAAAGCAGGCCTTTCAAATAGATAGAGCTGTACATATGCTGTTACCAACTGGCAGTGTCTGGTTTTGTGAGAAAATGAAGCTGTTCAATGTTCTTTTCTCTGAACTCATTTCATTCATGCCTCCTAAGCTCCAGTTAACCTTTTAATATAGGTTTCACAGTCATCAGGAAAGCTTTAGCACCTTTGGTAAATTTTTCTGGTGCTGATTTAGACTTAGAACTAGGCACAAAATGATCTGATACTGGAAAAAGACTATAACTTGTTTGTAAGAGTCTCCTTCTTTACACTTGTCTCAAAGGTATTTGTTTCTGTATCAACCATGAACCACAGTAGTGCTTGTTTTATAAAGGTAAATCCTTAGAATTTTAATAATTTACCTCAAGTGTCTGCTCTTTCTTTTGTCCTCTGATGTGCCTTGGCCAAGAGCTGACACTTCACATATTGTATTGATTATTTCTTCATCTATGAAGTTGTACATTCAGCTCAGCACTTAATCACTCTGAGGCTGGATTTTTTTTGTGCTTGGCACAAGGACAATATGATTAAAAATATATGTTAACTCTTCAAAATTAAAAGTTTTAATGCCAGGTTTGAGTGAAAAGATAATTGTTTACTATTTTCCTCTCTTGGTTACCTTTGAAATCTGAAAAACCTGAGTGCTTCCTGAAATTAGTATGATTTTTTCAGTTCTAATCTTGCTAGCTGCTTCCTAATTAATTTAGTACTTGTATTTCTTACAGTTTTTATTTATAGTAGCATTTGGTATCTGTTCTAACAACTGTTCACCCTCCCTCAGAATTCTTCTCTTGTGCTGTCATCCCTTTTGCAACAGAAATTCAGGTATGTCAAAATTATGCCACATCTGCAGCACCAGCAAAGGTATTCAAGAGAGATCAAATAATTCAGATTAACCCACAGCACTCCTGTGTTTTCTTTGCTGGAGAACGTTAGGCTATCATGCTCAGCCCACTCCTGAGTTTCACATCATCTCCTTCTCACAAAAGCAGGCTCTTCCCTAGGAGAGTGTGTTTGGTTTGGGTGTTTAAGCACCCAAAACAAAGCACTTAAAACTCTGGGATTTGGTTCAAATATCTCAGATGGAACTCAGTTATGAGGCTGGCTTTTTAAAAAAAAAAAAAGTTTGGGGCTGTCCCTTGTGTCCAACTGCTGAGTCTTGCTAGTTAGAAATTGTGGAGCAACTGTCAAATATGCAGGGGGGCAGAGACCCCAGATCAAACAGCAGGCATGGAATATGCTGAACTTCCACTTCTTTCAAAGTGTCCTCACTGTCTGAACCTTGCTGATCTCAAATGCTTAAGAATTATAAGACAAATAATGAAGGCACTCTGAGGCTGTGGGGTGCTGAATCTTTTATAATGCTTTGTTTCTTGAGATGCTTTCTCAGGGACCTCTTGTAATTTGTTCATTTGTTGATGGGGATCTGAAACTTCCTTTCCCATCTCCAGCAATTTCAGGAACAGAAATCCTAGGAAAGATGGTGGGCTTGTTATAAAAGCAATTAAGTCAGAGACAATCAGGGAAATAACATTTGTAGCTGCTGGAGCTGACCTTACTCCTGATCTGCTACAGTGCCCTTCTTGATGCGTCCCATGTAGCCCATGGAGCTCTCTCTGTGCTGGTGGAAGCTCAGGCCTGCTCATGCACAAAACCCTACAGCAGACAAGCTAGGTAAAATTAAAATATGCTGGTGTCACTTGGCATTAGAAGTAGTCTACTCTTTATCCATTTCAATGCAGGCCACTCATTTCATTAGCTGGAAAGCAACCTTCCTTTAAAGTAGGTTGATGATGGGGACTTTATATGCCACTTCATCCATGCTTTATTGCAGTACACAGGGACCCTGGTGGAAAAAAACAGTTCTTGGGTGAGTACTAGAAACAACCAGTGCTCTCTTTTTGGTATAAATAGTTGAGGACAGAGCTCAATTTTTAATATGTGTTTAGATTGAAAGTGAGTTGCAGTGGAGCCTAGCTAACACCCCAAGCAATTATACTTCCAAATTTTGCCCTTTGGGGACAGAAAAAGGCTGTCAAATGCTGGGCTCCCTGAAAATCAAAAAAGCCTTTTGAGTTATTTTCATTTTTAAAAGGGTTGCTTACTGAGAACAAAAAACTCTAATAAATGAATAGCAGTTGATGCTCAAAACTTGGCAGAAGGTCTCAGAGCTGTGTAATGGCATTTGGGAGATGGCTACACAGCTTTCTATGCCACGTTTGTGGGGAGCTCCATAGGGGGAGAAAACTGAAATGACAACTTTTTCATTATACCCTTTTTCTGTAAAGGACAGAGGAGGTGTGGGGTTTAGTGGGCCACTGATCTTTCCCTCACAATCTGGGACTGCAGTGCTGCTGAGGGAAAACAGATAACCAGTGGTTACTTTCTATACAGAGCTTTGGACATGGATAATCTTGCAAGAATTATGTGAGTGCTGCTGGGAGTTATTCAAATTAAACAGTGGATGGGAACCCTCCCCCTGTTAGGGTAGTGCAAGAAATTGAAAGGGTTCCCAGAGAAAGACCAGGGCTGCATGACACTGGTTTGTCACGTGTCAGACAACTCAGAGCTGAGCCAGAGGTAAGTGCCACAACAGCACATGGAAGACTTGAAGTTATTTACTTAGATATAACAAATGACTGAGCTTTTGCATTTAAAGACCACAAAATACTTTCCCTCCATTTGTTTGCATTAATTAAACAGAATTTACTTCTGTACTTCATCTGTTATTCTGGTGCCCACTCACCTGGTCAAGCCTGAGATTTCTGTCCCATCCATCCTGTTCCAACCTAAAAATCTCTTACTGTCTGACATTTTGTTGTCTGTCTTGTGAGCTGCAGGTCTTGGAGAAGTGTTTTCCACAAGAGGGTATAAGACAGCAGTTTGCACTAACCCACTGCCATGAAACTGGCAGACAAATTCCTACTCCTTGTGTTATCCCTGTGTGGATTGTGACAGTGTACTATCCATCACTGCTTAGGGAAAGACTCCTAAGGCAGCACAAGCTGCCTACTGGCTCCAGCTGGGACTCAGGTAAAGCACACAGATTCTCACACCTGCAGTGCTGTCAGCAAGTCCATGGTTGCAAGGCCAGGCACGGGTGTTGCTCCCTGCTACAGATGGCAGGGGGGCCTGTCACCAGTGCTCAGTCAGCAGCAGCTTCAGGAGCAAGGGGCAAGCAGCAGCACTTCCTCTCCTCTCCACAGAGCTCTGGAGAGTCAATGTGCCAAAGGCTTTGTGTAAGACAGTCTGTTGCCTTCAGGAAAACAAATGTGAACTCTCCTGCATCTCATGTGAGATCACATTGTCAAAACAGATCAATCTCTTTGAAGAAAGAAAGGAAATCCTGGTGCCCCTCGTAAACTTTAACAGTAGTGCTTCTCAGGACAGATGTTTCCTAAGCAAGGTGCTGCTCATATCTAATGGTATATCAGTATTTTTCCTCCCTTATATTCCCTGATTTCTAGTTTCCTAAAGGAGTGGAGTTGGTCCTTTCAGCAGCTGGCATGTCAAAAGCATTCAGGAGGAAACTACAGGAAGCTGGCAGTGACTTGGAAAAATGAAGCAAATCTGCAGGGAATCTCTTGGCTGATTCAGTGGCTTTCTAACATCTTTCCCTTCCAGCTGGACCTGCCTCCTGGTAGCAAAGCCCTGTCTAGGCTGAACACATCAGAGACAGCACACTGAGCTCTAATTTCTGAGGATTAATGAGGTGTTACTGCTTAAGGTAAACACCTAAATGAATGCTGAGGAGCTTTGCTTACATTTCTCTATCTTTTCCTGTCCTCCATCATCTCTCAGTTATGACTCATTGGCAGGAGTCACAAATAATGTAGTTTTTTTTAAAATTCCTCTGAAAAAATCGAACTGTGTAGTATAAGATCACTTGTGAAGGGAGAGCTGTGGCAGATGTAACAAGTGGGAATCCTGCTGAGGCACTGTTGTTGTTTGGGTATATTTCAAAGGTTTAAATAGGATTAAGGTATTTATTATTATTAATGGGAAAATAATCTTTATCCCTTCAGAACATTAGAGATACACTGGTTTTTTTATGCCACAGAGGAATACTCTGTGGGCACATACAAGGTTCTTGTAGTCTAAATAGTCAAGTGGAGCATATGCAGACTGAGGACATCCTTTTATTAACAACACACACTGCTCATTCTGCTGCAACCTTGTTAAGGCCAAAGGCTGAGGCATTCATAATTAACTACTGATTTGAAGTGCCTTGATTTATTGGTGTTCCAGCATGGGGCACCTTAAATGGACCTTTATTTTTAATTAATACTTTTTACAGTGTTTCACACCTGGAGCACTATGAATTTGAGGCTCCCAGCTTACTGGACATTCTTGAAAACCTATGGGATATTGATGGATGAATGAATAGCATATACCTAGGCAAGAAGGTCTGTGACTGCCTGGTGCTATAGCATTAAAAAGAAAAAATAAATAAGACATGCTTTATGATTAAATAAACTGCCCTATTCTGACAGGATAATGCATCTCGTTTGTAGGGCAGGTGAAAGGCTTTTCCCCCCATAAAAATCTTGGGTTAAATGAAAAAAAACCCACCCTCTCAAACCACTGTTACCCCAAGAACTCTTAAAAATTTAGTAGGTAGTATTATGTAAAATACACATTTTACACTGACCACTGCTTCCTCCTTTGTCTCTGGTGTGTGTGCAGCACTTTCTGCTCTCTGAAGTGGATGAAGGCATTTTGGTGTGGTTGTCTGCCTCAGTTCAGGACATATGAGTATTTTTTGCTGCAGAGCATGGTTTTCCTGGTGTGTGGAGCAGAGCAAGGTCATCTGGAGCAGTCTAAGGAAGGGAATAAATCAATGAACCAAGCAAAGGCAGTCACTGGTAACTAGCTAAGAATAAAGAGTCAGGCTTGGGTATGCAATGTTCACTGAAATCCTCAAGCCAAATGGTGCATTTCTGAGCTCAGGACAGGCTTATAGGAAGCTGAGTTGTTATTGGATTTCGGGATGCTGTGGTCTTAGTGAAGGTCAGCTTCAAGCAGTGTTTGCTGACAAGTGCAATAGATGAGTTGCTGTGTGAGCTGGCTTTAATGGACTTGAATGAAATAAGAAACGTTGGACCCTGAGTGTTGTTAAAAGGTTTTGTGTATGAAGCCATTATCTCTTGGTTTTGTATCTTTGCTGTATTTGCCTGGCTGGGACATGGCAGAAAACCTTGTGGAGCTCTGACCTAGCTGGGGGGTAAGAAGAGACCTGAGTGACTGCAAGGTTTCCAGCCCAGTGAGCAGGCTGAAAAGAACTGGGTTATTCAAATGCACTATTAAAACACTATAGATGCTCTGGGAGGGAAGTAGCACATGTGAGGTTTCTTGATTTCGTTTGATTTCAGATTCATGTATTGCTCCTTTTTATTAACTGTCTGCTCTGGTTAGCTAGTACTGCCTTGACATACTTGCTTTCAGATGTTGGTAGCCTGCACTGGACCAGGGTTTGATCTAGCTCAGAAGAAAAGTAAAATAAAATATTCCTGACCTGTTATAGAGAAAGCCTCATATTGCTCCTTGCTGTGCTTGCCCCCATGGGTCACTCCAGTGTTTGTCCCTTTAGCCTTCAGGCTCTGGTGGCTGTCCTTGCCATCCCTCACCCATACCCTGACCCCTCCTGCTTTGGCAGCTCTTCTTTGCCCACAGGGGAGTGTGACTGAAGTGCCTCCTGCCTTGCCCCCCTTCTGTCCCCAGGGCTCTGTTCAGCTGCAGCAGCTCAGTGGTGTGAGCTCAGGCTTACGAGGAAGATGTGCGGGGTCTCTGGCCGAGCTGAGGCTGGTGCTTGCAGGCAAGCAGCTGCACAGCATCCTCCTGTGAGAAATTGCAGGGATCTCCCAAGCTATGGCTGCTCTGATGCACCTGGGTGGTGTTCTGGGGATTTCCCATTTGGCAGGGAGGCAGTTGCAGTACAAATGAGCTTTGGCTGCAATAAACATAAAAAATGAGGTCGATAAAGGATTTTATCTCCTCAAACTGTGACTTAGGCTTGCTGTTCTGCCAGCACTCTTCTGTGTGGCCTTGTGAAAGCTGCTTCTGTGCAGCAACCCCCCCTTGCACTAATGGTCCAGGGCTGGTTTTGTCACAGGGGTATTGTCAGGATAAATGCAGCTGAGGCCACAAAGCATTGTGGTGACATGAACCACTTCACATGTCTTGATTGATTGAATGCAATAAACAGGATGTCTAAGTCACCTAACTCTCATCACAGGATGTCTCACTTTCACCTTGATGAAGTAAATTTTTTTAGCTTGCCTGGAAATTGTGTTGATATTCTAAAGCAGAAAGCAAAACCAACCCCAAAGTCCAGCGAATAGAGAGAAGAAAGGTTATTTTTAACTGTGTGGGAAGTGCTGTACTTACAAGGCTGATGCTACCCACGGGACATGCCTTGCATTTTGCTTAACAGAAGCAGAGCCCTCTCGAGTTACAGAGCTGAAGGGGAATAGCAAGCTGGTGTGCTAATAATTCCCATGTTACTATTTTTAAAGTTCTGCCTGCGTTGTTTGTAGCATTGTTACCCAGCAGTGCCTCCTGATGCCAGGTTACTTCAGGCAAAGTTGGTGGTTGCACTTAAATGTGTGATAATTTTCTTGCTTTTTTTTGCTTCCCTTCCCCCCATTATAGTCTTATGCACTTGTACACTAAAATAAAAACCAAACAAACTTGTGGCCAAAAACTTGCCTTTGACAAAATTCAGTTTTGTTTTCTTGTTCAAATACTCAGAGCTGTATTTACAGAGTCCCAGCACCCTTCACCTGCCTCTGTGGCCTTAGTTGTGGGTACACAAAATGAGTTCTGTGAATTTTTTTTTTTTTTTTGCCTTGATGGCTCAGTCTTTCCTAGTCAGCTTGTATGTGGAAACACCATTGAATATGTTCAGGCAAGCTGATGGGTCACATAATTAGAGGTACAAAGCTCCTTTTTGCCTGCCTGCCCTGGTCCCGAGTGGAAGCTCCCAGGGAGGCTTGGTCTGCTGCTGTGGGGGTTGGTGGAGCCTCTCCTCTGCTGGCGAAGCTGTCTGGGAAATCTGGTTCCCTTGCAAAGGCCCTGGTGATACGTACTGACAGCTGTGAGGATGCCCCTGAAAGGAGAGCTGCTGGGGGAGCAAGCAAAGCTGTTATTAGCAATAAAAGCACAAACATTTGTGAGAGTCCCTCTGAAAGAAAGCACATTTTCTACAGGAGTGGGGAAAGCCAAAGTGCAGCTCGTCCTCTGCAGTAAGGCTGTTTCTTACCCCTTGTGTGCCCAGGGAGGTTCCCGTAGCTGCCGTGCCTGTCAGCCCGCTGGCGCCGCGACAAAGCGTCGCTCCCCTGGAGGCGGCAGGACTGCCGGCTGCAGCAGCAGCATCCCTACAGCCACCAGCAGCCCTGCCGGGTGCACAGAGCCACTCGGGGAGGGGGAGAGCGGAAGGGGAAAGGAGGCAGCTCGTTTTTAGGGTCTCCGGGGCAGAAGGTGCGAGAGGGAGAGTCGGGAGGTGGGAGCAGAGAGATCCGTGAGTGTCGAGCAGCCTCACCGCAGCCTCAGAAGGGAGCCCCTTGCTGCAGGCTCCCATCTGCCAGCACACAGAGGTGTAATATAAAGGTTATACCAATGCAGTGTCCCAGGCTTCATTTTTATTCCACGGGGGGTTAAATTATTTATGTACAGCACAGCGACAGCTGAACCTGCTGTTAGAAGGTACCTTGTAAGACCTTTTAAAATATTTAGTACTTACTAGCAGAACAAAGCAAGCAAACAGAAGTAGCTAAAGTGTTGAGGATGCACTCAATTTTTAAACAGTTAAAACAAATTAAGCAACACTTCAGAAGACAAGTGTACAAAGGCCATTTGCCTCATACCAAGATGTCTGCACAGTGACAAGAGACCATCTGGCTGATCTGGATTTTTATGTGGGGCTGACTGCTCAGTGCAATGGATGGTGCTCTTAGAATGATGATCCTGTAGCTTCAGCTGCTTGGCAGCTCCTGGATCTACCTCTTGGTCAGTCACAATGGGAAGCAGGCACTTTCCTTTATAAAGATGCATCTGCTGTGGGCAAATCTCGCTGTGGTATGTCCTTGTAGACCTACGCTGGAGCTCTTGCTCTGCCAGCTTCCCTCTATTTTCCCTTCTGCGTGGGTGGATGTTGCCAAAGCGAATGGATAGCGATCGTGCTTCCCCCAGGCAGAGAAAATAGAAAACATTCCCTGGCAGCTTTCTTGAGTTCTTATTCCAGTTTTGTGTTTATCTTATCAATATTCATGGTGCTCTGTATATTCTCGGTTTATCTCATAGGCCGGTGTGAGGCTAAGTAGATTCAGGAGAGCTCTGTTCTCAGTAGGGATTGTGAAGCAACTGGACTTGCCCAAGATAATGCAGGAAGGACAGGGCAGGGGGCTTTGCCTCCAAGTTTGCTTGGTATATTATTCTTCCTGGCTGCTGCCACAGGAGCTCGGAACAGTGTCCCTCCCACTGTTGCTGGAGGCATCCAGAAATAGCAAGGGGCAGCCGTCTGTGTGGCTTTATAGCACCTGGGTGGGAGGAGTGGGTATGATTTACTGACCTCAATCCTCCAGTAAAGGCCAGTGGCTTTTGTAGAATGTAAAACAGTGATCTTGGGTCCCTTCTGAGAGGTAGAGAAGCACAAAACAATAAACTCAACACCCAGGAACAGCCCTGTTTAGAGCATCTCCTCTCTGTCCACTGAAACTAAGGGGCAGGAATAGCTCTACCAGGGTCAGAAAACGTCATTGGCTCTGTGGTGGACTGAGGAGATATCTGCACCTGGATCTGGGCTGCCAAACACAGGCTGCCCAGGACAGCTGCCATGCATAAGGGTCAGGGATGAGGTTAGTGCAGAGGACAAGGGAGAGAGTCAGTGTGTCCTAGGGAAACGCTGCACTTCAGCTTGGTCTCTCCCCGCAGCAGGAGGGAAGACAATGTGTGGCACTGGATTGCTCTGGAATAAAATAATATGGACAAGAGCTTGTGTCAAGCCAGAAGAGCAGTGTCTGAGAAGAAGATAGGAACTGATTGTGTGAGAGAGGTGCAGGGGAGAAGTATGTGAGCAGCAGGGAACAGCTTGAGACAAAATGAAAAAAAAGTGGAACAGTATACAAGCAAGTGACATCAGATGTGATAAAAATCCAAATAAAAATCTTGGCAAGGACTAGAGAGCTGAGGTGTGGCTGAGGGAAAAGAAGATATAAATATTAGAAATAATAAAATGTCCAGGGCTGCAGAAACCATGGAAGATAATACATTAACATTAAATAGAGCAAGCACTAGGACTCATTTACCAGGATAGATCAGTGCTATATTTATTTGAGTAACACAAATACACTTCAGGTTTGCTTAAAAGGATTTTATGTCTAGAGCATAGTGAGTGCTGGCTGCAGTAGCTGACAGTAAACAATTACAAGTGGAAGGTCTAGAGTTACTAATTATTGAAATTTCCTGACCCTGCTCATGATAAGATGCTCATTTTGGTTACTTATAACTCTAAGAAGGTAGGACTGGGCTGTGATTTTTTCATACCAGTTGTCTGCCCCAGGCTGAATGTGTCTGAAAAACAGCATTTCAAGACAACTGCGATATTTTAAGACAACTGGGACAAGACTTGGGATCATGAAGAAGATGGAAGTGGGCAGACAATAGGAGTATAAAAGCGTCCCTTGTGTGCCTAAGGATGAAATCAAGAAGACAAAAGCCCAGCTGGAGCAAAGACTTGAGACAGGCTTTTAAGGGCAACAAAGAAGGAATTCTGCAGGTGTGGTAGCTCCTGAAAGAAATTCAGGGTAGATATGGGTCTGCCAACAGAGAGATGAGGCAGCCGTGTTTGACACAGAAAAGGGTGAAGTGCTCAAGTACTTGAAAAATGTACTTTTCAAGTACTTGAGCACTTTGTAACTCTAGTTACAAGGAACACAGGACCCAAATCCCTCCCCAGTATATCAAGGGGCAATGCCCACAGAGTGCACCATGGAGAGCTTGGGTTGGACCCAAGGTAAAAGGAGATGTGTACTGAGTAGGAAAAGCTACCCCAGAGGGGGTTCTGAAGGTTTCTGGGGCTGAGATTGATAGAGCTGTGACTGGCTTGATGCAGCTTTGCTGAGAGCCCTGCTGTGCATGGGGACTGGACTGCCTCCCAGCCAGCTTCTCCTTGGTGCTCTGAAGCTGGGGTGGAAAGTGTTGCTGTGACTATGCTGGAAAAAGGTATGGTGACTTCTTATCTGAGAAGCTTTACTGTCTCTGTGTTGTAGCTTTGAAAGGCAAACGAGGTCAGGTTTTGGGACAGGGGTAGAGGTCCCAAAACACTGTCCACCAAAGCAACCTTTACTTCTGTGATGACAATCCGAGGATTTCTTCTTTGACTCTTACTCTACTGTCAGGAAGTATGTGCCTTGGGCAAAATATCCCATCTTCCCTGATGCTGCAGATGGTAAAAGAAGCAAACCAGGTTTGGCTCTCAGTTGTGCTTTTCTTCCGAGTGGCAGCAGTCAGCTGCATGTCTAAACTCTGGCAGGGTTTGCACGTATTTTTCCCCATTTGACATCTGAATGCTTCTGACATGCTTGGAGATCTGATAGGATGACAGTCTTGAAAAACACTGGAGGAAGCAATGAATTCTTTCTCTGGAGAAGGGATTAAGTTGGGCCTCATGCAGAAAAATAAAGGGGTAAACCAAAATAACTGCGAAGTAAAATCCAACAATTCTGTGTAGTAAATAAATGGAAGAGTCCTGTGGGGGAAAAAAAAAAAAGATGTCACATAATAAAACCTGTGCAGTAAACAAAAACAACTGACAGAAGGAAGTCTTTTTTTCTCAGATTTCAGTTACCCATGTAGTGGCTGGTGCCCAGCAGTCAGGCTTAAGCAGGAAAGATCTCTGCAGCAGTCTTGCACACCAGGCTCTAATTTGCCCTGAAACCAGGAGAACAGCATCTTGGTAAAAACAGCAGTGGTGGATTTTTAGATTCCCTTTTAAGCTAGCAGGCCCTTGGCATGTGAGGAATGGCAAACAGGTAATGTACCCGTATATCTTCTGTCTGTGGGGCAGAAATGTTACTGATGTAGTTACAGGAATTTAGAGATATGGTTTCAATGTGTTGTGTCAGAGACAGAGCCCAGCCAAACAAGCTGAAGATTTGAATCTTAGCACAGAGGAGAGGATATTCACTTGCTGCCTCCTGGAATATCACTCTTGGCCAACCCACAGAAGAGAAAATCCTTATGCAGATTTAAAGTCAGGAACCAGGGCAGAAGAAAATGTGTGGTTCTTGGAGTGGAGAAAAATCACCAGAGGAGCTTGTGGGGTCTGTGCAGTTCAGCAGATTTCTATGTGACCTGGAAATGGGGTTAGCTGTGAGCTGCCAGAATTTGCTGATGGCATTAAATTGTTCAAATTAGTAAGAAGCAGGACCAGCTGTGAAGACATGTAGAAGAACCTTGTAATAGTGGGTGACTGAACAAAAAAAAACATTGCATATGACATTCAGCATAAATGAATGTTCAGGGATGCATGTAAGAGCAAAACAGTTATGACTCTACATATAAAATGATAGACCTGAGAAGAGCTGAGGGAGCAGATTCAGGAACTTGATCTGGGATCACATCAAGCACCTGAAAACACTGGTAGTGGTCAGTACTCAGTGATGGTTAAATAAAACTAACATATGAAATGTTAGGAGTTATTAACATGTTAGGGAACAAAACAGAACATACTAGTTTTGGTAAAACAGCACTTTCTGCTCTGACTTCACTAGACTGGTTTCCTGGAGACCAGGTGACAAGTGTTCACAGCCTTTGTGTCATTCCCTTGTCCGAGAGAGAGAATGGAGAGGACTAATAAAGAAGAGGTTTCTTCTCATGGTATGTCATGTCAATTTTCCTTTGATATCAAGGACTTGTTCCTCTGTCAAAAGAAGCCAATTTTGCAACATGTGAAGGAACAACATGAGCCCTCCAACAACTGCTGTGGGGGGAACTCAACAGCCTCTACCCTAGTTCAGCTCACCCCAAGAGTAGCATGAAGGATCCCTGTTAAATGCAGTCAGGCAATATAGGTGGAAACTGACATTGGGTTGAGATTATAGCTCAACATTATCTTTAAAAGTGGAAATCTTCAATAAGATGCAATAAGGAGTTCTTGGAAGAATAGAGTTGAATAGCATTAGTGGAAAAAATACTTAGAGGTCATTTAATCTAACCACTTTCTAAAACCAGCATTAATCTCAACATCAAAATAGGTTGGTCAGGGCCTCTTTGTGATGCAGTGACTGTGTTGAGTAGTTTCAGTGCTCAGCCATGGGCTAGTCCCAGTGCAATGAGTCCTATGTGGATCACTGTCTCTTGGCCAGGCTTGTGAAGAAGTAATGAATGTTGCAGGGTTGGGTTTTTTCTCTTGTATCCATTCACATTATCTGTTTTTTGCTGGGGCTGTGATGTTGGCAGTTTATGCAGGATGCTGAGATAAAAGGACAATGAAGTTACCAGCCTGGGCTGGGAGAGTAAATGGCAAATGTGTGCTACAAACAGAGCACTTCAGGCACCCGAGCCTGTCCCCCAACAGACATAACCTCTGGGCCTTGCTGTCTCCCAGAGAAGCTGAGCAGTACGTGGGCTTTAGGTGAAACTTCTCACTGGGTTGGAAAAGCCAGCTCTTGCTCCCCATGGGTCATATATTTTCAGCCTCTGTTACTGTTGTGTTGAGCACTGCTTCCAAGGTAGGTTTGTATTGGGAGTGAGGGTCAGTGAGTATGGGGATTGGGGGTGGTGGTCAAAGACAGCAGACATGTGATTGTATCTTAAATACTTCTTTTGACTGACTTCTGCATGGTTTGTTGAACAGGATGAAGAAGCACAAATGAAATCAAGTACCCTGGTTGTATGTGTCCCTTCTCAGTCCCCTAGCTCAGCTTCCCAGATGTGTTCCTGCAGCTTCTTGCTGTTGAGCTCGTGTGGCAAGGTTAAGGCTGTGGATTAAGCTGTGGTTAAGGCTGTGTTGAGCTTGTGTGTTTAAGGTTAAGCCCTTGAGGCCAAGAGCTGTGGCAGGACAGTGTCCCAGGAGCTGGGCACAGGGGGCAGCCAGCTGCCTGGTGTCCCCAGCTGTGTTCTCTGCTGTGGCCCAAAGAAGGGCTCACAGGCTGGCTTTAATATGTGCAAGCTTTCTGCCACCTGCACACAGAATGAAAAATTAATATGCTTATGCACTAACTAAATTATGCTGTACACTAATTCCTGAAGAAAATGTTGATAAGAGGGCTTTGAGAAGGGCTTTTTAATATCCTTCCCAAGTGACTAAAGGAATTCCAATTAGACCTTACATGTCATTTTCATTTCCCTTGTCATTGCTGTCTAATTCTGAAAAATGCTTCCATCTCTCCTGCTTTCATGTATCATCTGCTTTTCTTATTTGTCCACCCATAATCCTGGTGGGTGACATGACAGCTATTTCCATGGCAAGAGCATTACAAATTCTAATAATATCTTTCACTGAAGTAGCACTTTTATCCCTGGTGGAGCTGTGCGAAATGAAGTTTATATACATAATTTCATCACTTCATATGGTTTTCTAATCTCACATTGTGCAGCTCCTGGTTACCACATTTCATGTAACTTGCTGGAAAAAAAAACCCCACAACACTCCTTTTTTGCTTTGTGGTATTGATCTAAAAAAAATCTCTTTGGCTTGGAAGTACGATTTATTTAGGATTTGGATTGGAAACGAAGCTATTCAGCATTTAAAAAATGTTAAGAAAATGTCCCTATGTGCTAAAATAGGCTTATTTTGGTTTGTGTAACCAAAAGTAAGCCCCCATCCAACCCCTCTGAATTTCAGCTGGACAGCTTTGCATTTGATTACTTCTATCCCATGCACCTTTACTCTGAAAAGATTTAAAATACATTTTTGTGCTGAAGATTTTATATTAAATATTTGTTTTATCTGCCATTGAAACCCAGCTACTTTTGCAAGAGGTGTGGCCAGTGCTGAGCTGCAACACTGCGCTGCTGGGGTGCTGGGAGGGGAGCACAATGCCCAGGCATTAGGACAGAGAGGATTTGTGTAGGCTGAATGTTAATGACTCAAACTGCAGTTTTTCCAAGGCACCAGGCTCAACTTCTCTCAGGATGGAGGACAATGAACAAGAGCTATTCCTGGCCAGCTGTCATGGTTTTAGTTCAGCACAGATGTGGAGGGAAGGTTCCTGCTGCACACCAGCACTAGTTTGTGAGGGTTTTTTGCAGTATCTGAGATTTCTTTGTCCTTGTCAATTAAAAATATGTCTGGGAAATGAAGAAATAATGAAAAAATATACAAATACTTCTTTGGGTGTTGGCTTAGGGCAAAAGTGATATTTCCTAGAATTCTCTAATACTTCAGTTCAGTGACTGAATATGTGTTGTTTAAATTGGAGAACTACTGCTGCAGCCTCCTCTCAAAAGGAGAGAGGAACTAGAGTTCTTTGTTGAAACTCTCCTTTGCTACATTTATTCTCACACAGTACTGGGCTCACCCTTGGCTGGTTTCTTATTTAATTGCTGTTGACCAGAAATAATTTCACAGAAGGCAAAAGACTGACACTGCAAAACAGTGCCAAAGAGGACTAAGTAATGCACAAGGACTAAAAGTCTCCTTGTGCATTACTTTATTAATACACTTGAGAACTAAGAATGTAATTTGAGTCAGTAAAATGTTCAGTGAGTCACTGCCTCATAACTTTGTATACCTTATAATGCCTTATAACTTTTTATAAGTTGCCATCAACTTTCCAGGGTGGCTTTGCAATTTGCATTTTGCCCCTGGAGAACCTGTGAGCTCAGTCATGTCCAAATCAGAAGTACTTATGTATTTAGTCCATACTTGAGTTCATTTTTATTAATCCAAGGTTAAGTATGGATTGCCCTTTTACTCTGTGGCATTACATCATTTAAAGGAAAACTTTTACCTTTATTTTGCATCCTATATTTTGCAATGTTTAGCCCCAAGTATCCCTTAAAGGGGCTATTTCACAAGCAGTAAGTACATGCTTTTTGTTAAGTCATGCACAAAACACAGCAATGAATGATGTTTTAAACCACTGAAATCTAGTGAATACTCTGTGAAATTCTGGGGGAAATCACAGCATGACCTGTCCATGGCTCTTGCTGGCTTTGGAGCCAGGTTCCAAAGAAAAACACCTGTGAAGTGGTTCAAAGGAAAAGGAATTACACAATATAGAGGGCATGGCACAATGTACTGTGGCACTAGACAGTGTTCTTGGTCATGCAGAAGAACGTTTTTGTACAGGGGAAAAAATGCTGCATTTTCAAATTTATATTGTATTTGAAAGGGAGCTGCAGACATTGTAGCTGTGTGCAAAAGCAAAGCAAATTTGATTACATGTTCAACAGCAAGACTGCCTTCTTTTGATGCTTTTGTGTAGAGGTTGAGTGCCCCCAAAAGCAGAGACATTGTCCTACAAAGCCCTTAATTAGTGTACTGAAAGTTACAGGTTTGAAGAGCACCTAATTATGATGTTAGAGACAGTTATTTCTGATATTTTGAGATCCCCTATTTTGTGCTTAAAATGACATACAATGCAAAAGTGCTACAAATCTAACTTCAGAGAACTTATGGCTAGTATCAAAACATGTAGTAGATAACATCCTTGATCTCAGGCATAAAAAAACTTCTGGAAAGTGATCATCAGAACTGTGATGTAAAACCCCAGAGCATTCTATGATTCACCTAGATTTTTTGGGAACTTCTTCCTTTCCCTTCATGGCTGCCCTGCATAGAAAAGCTGATGCTGCCCTGCATAGAAAAGCTGATTCTGCCATGAGGTGTGCATTAGGGACAACCCAAAAGAAAGCATCAGGCCCTGCTTTTGCACTGCTACTTCCATTTTCACTGCAATTGTAGAACTCTTTTTTTTAACCTTTTTTTTTTTTTTTTTTTTTTTTTAGCATATATGTTTGAA
>VXAC01004740.1:2784332-2795038 GCA_013399225.1 Rhipidura dahli | reverse complement strand
TTTTTTTTAATAGCAGTAGTGTCTAGAATCAGCTTGACTGAGTATCTCTGCTCTGGAAAGAGTGCCTTCAATTCTTCCTTTTTCCTCCTTACTTTCCTCAGAGAAGTACCATCTATAGTCTACTGTAACTAGCTGTGCCAAAGCATCGCTCTGTTTCCAGTCTGGGATCCCTTCCCTGCCATTCCAGGGCACATCTCGCATTCTTAAGCAGCTCAGTTCAGCTGCCTAAACAACAGCCATCTAGTGCTGTTTAAGTGCCTTGCCGTATCAGCAGATGTGACACAGTATCTGTGCTCACCACATTCTCTACAGAGGAGCAGGGTATTGTGAACTCAGGTGTCTTAGGGGAACTGAGGAGAAGTTGTGGATGCCCCATCCCTAAGAGTGTTCAGAGCCAGGTTGGATGGGCCTCTGAGCAGCCTGGTCCAGTGGAAGGTATCCATGCCCATGGTGGGGGGCTTGGAAATACATGATTTTTAAGGTCCCTTACAACTCAAACCATTCTATGATTCTATGATATTTAGACAGGAGAACTGGTCCCCCCTCTCCTGGTGGTATCCATCTGTGCCAGTGTCAAAATGAAGACACTTGGATGGATGAACCTTGGCCTTCTTAGCAGGATGCAATTCCCATTGGCAAAGAGCCTTCACAGAGCAGGTGATGGGGCAGAAAGGTAGGATTAAAGTGTTTTAATCCTAAAAGATTAAAATTAAAAATTAAAGAGGGGCCTGTACAGGCTATGCCATGGTTAAAATGAGGTCAGGCTGTGCCACTGAAAAGGCTGGGAGGGAAATAAACAGATTGGAATGAACAAGGAAATGAGGCTGCCTGTGGTCCCTCTTGGCCAGCAATGCTCAGTGACAGATCTAGGGAAAAACAAACCCATGCTTTTACAGCAGTGCTTAGTGTTTAGAAATGAAGATAGGAGAATGGGCATTCCTGGGCTCAAATGGCAAACCTGATGGAGCAGTCATCCCAGGGACATGGTGGGAGGAGCAGGATCAGTGGGGTATGGTGTTGCCAGGCTACCCATCTTGCAGGAAAAGAAAGCAGGACAGGTGTTGGTGGGGGAGTGTCATTGTATTTGAAGGATAATACCAAGTGTCATGGCATAAAAGTGTTCTGAGGAAAAGAGGCACGCAGTGGAACCCCTGGTTAATGGTGGCATGGTGGGATTGTACTGACAAGCCCCTGCTTAAGGACAGGCACTGATCATCATAACAGGACTGGGCAACGTGAGGTGAGAGGAGCTGCAGCTGCAAAACAGAAAGCAAAGGGGGTCCCTCTATGGACTGCATTGTTGCCTTGTCAGGGCAAAGTGTGGAGCTGAAAAATTTTGACATGCAGATTTCCTGCTGTGTAGAATAACTTGCAGGAGAAGATGCTGATCTTTGTTTGGACCCAAGTGGTGCATGAGACCTACTTCAGGAGTCAGCTGTCTCAACATGATTAGATTTCAGCAAAAGCAAGCCAAGTGAATTTAGAACATGAATATTCAATTTCAAGACAGGGAGCTCTGTGGAAATGAAGCAATTTGTCAAAAAAGAAAATAAAACAACCTTGAAAACACTAGTCTAGGAAGTGAGAAAATTGAGGCTTCCAAAAATTACAGTATTAGAAGTTGAGGTAAATTTTGCATTACAATTAGAAAGAAAACATAAATCCAATAAAATCCCTTCAAGGCTTAATAAAGAAGTTGAAGCTATCACAAAGAGTGGATTTATATTTTAAAAAACGGGAAAATTGCCCAAATGAAGAGAGTCCATAAATTATGACAAGTAAATAGGCAATTAGGAGGACAGAACAAAAAACCCCTAAAACTTGAAGAGATCCTTGCTAATGATACTTGAGCTGCTAGTGACGAGCTCTTCAAATGCATAAGAACTGGGAAGCCAGACAAGGGTTCAGTGGGACCATGTGCTGGCCCAAGGTGAAAGATGCTCTCAGCACATCATATATCCAAGAACCTCAATGTATTTGCAGTGTCTTTGCTGCTGGGGAGATTCCTACACCCAATGACTTTTTTTTCACAGCAGGAAGGTCACAGGACCCAGATCAGGTTTGACTAAGCAGGTAAGTTAAGGAGTTCCTAGGACTAGATGGCATCTAGGCTGCACTTGTGAAGGATCTCCAAGGTGAAGTTACTGCTCTTCTGCCTGTGTGACACACTGTTCCAAGCACTTGCTGTGGACGCAGACTGGTGGATCTCCCTTGTAATTCCTACCTGTGACCCCTACCTATGGGGCTGGAGAGGATCAAGGGATGTACAGTGAACCTGATTTCCACCCTTGGCCAGTTAGTGTTGGAAAAAAGAAGGTCCCTGATAATGTGGATGAACAGAGCTGGCTTGGAAGGTCTCCGTCACTGCAGTGAGATTCTGCCTTGCCGCTCTGCTCAAGTTTTGTACACGCATCAAAGAAAAGAAGTTCAAGTTGGCACACTGTAGCTTGGATTTGTCATGTTCAGAATGACAACCTAGATGGACCATTGCTCTAACCCAACAGGGTGCTTCTTGTGCTCTCAGACACAAAATTTAAACCCTTGTAAGTCTTTGCAACAGAATGAATTTTATGATGCAGGGCACCATGCAAAGTGAAGAGATGCTGTGGGCTGCTGCTATGGCATGGCAGTCTTTCTCCTCTTGGAGTCTACCTGCTCATAATGCAGATAAAAGTTTATTCTTCCCTCCTCCAATTTTGTCTGGATGCTGGACAGAGGAAAAACTGGATCTGATCCCTGAGAACTTACACCTAGTTTCCCCAGACTGACAAATCACCACATGTGATTTGCTTGCTGTTGACGATTGGCAGAGATGTCCCAGCAAAAATGAACTTACAGAATCCTTCAGAACAGCATGTGTTGTTAATGGGGGTTTAATTACCCAGGCATTTGTTGAAGACAAACATGACAGAACACAGATGGTTCATCCAATTTTTAGTATACTGGTGGAGTTGTGAGACCAGGTGGTAAAAGCTACTGAGAAGAAAAGTACTTAAAGATTTGTTTCTTACTAGAAGGAAGAGTAGAAAAGTTTATGCTAGAGAGCAATTGATATGATGGTGATCATGAAATGACACAGTCTCTGATCCTCTGGATGGCAAGAAGAGGTGACAGAACAGTCAGGGTCCTGGACAACGAGAAAATTACAAGTGTGATACTGATAATTAAAAAAGGAGAAGCAGGTGAGTTATTTTTAACCCGTCACCTCAGTTCTCTGATAAATTCTGAAACAAATAATCATGTGATACTTCATAGGCACCCTTGAGATAACAAAATAAACAGTATCCATTATGAATTTGTCAAGAACAAAGTGCTAAACCAGTCTTTTTTTTTTCTTCTTCTTCTAAAATAGCAGCCCATTGGCAGGTAAGAAAGAATCAGTAGGAGCTGGTATTAGACACTCTTTCACATGTTCTTAAAAGCAAACTGCAGAAAAATGGTCAGAATGAAATTGTTGAGGTGTAGCATCAAAATTTATACAGTACCCATTTTCTTGGATGTTGTCAAAGATATGTAGTCAAAGTGATAGGATGGATCAAGTGGGGATTTGGGTAGTATATATTGGATTTTTTCTCCTTTTTGGATCCCAAAGCATTTTGATAACTTGAAGGAATTGCTGTGAAATAAAGTGAGACAGTTCAATAGGAACAAATTCAAGGTACTACCCGTAGGTAGTTAATAAATGGGAGCAGTCAATATTTGCCCTGAGGCAGTCTGCCAGCATGAGCACCAGTCGATGGGGCTGTGTGAAGGGAGGTGAGTGCCAAGGCAGCAGCCTGCCACAAGAGGATCTGGGGCTCACAGAGAAGCACAGGATCAACTGGATCAGCACCTCCATGTGCAGAAGGCCAATGTTGCCGCTGGTGGGGGAAGAAAGGTGAAAAATCCAGGAATTAACCAGATACCTGCTGTTGCTATTTCTGAATAGGCCAGGGCAGGAGCTTTGCACCTCATTTTGGGTGGTAAGAATGAAGAAAAGTGAGGACAGCCTGGAAGGATGACAGTGTAGAAACTGTGAGAATGATAAGAGGGCAAGCAGACATCAACCACTGGGTGAAAAAATGGGATTGGTTAATCTGAAGCAAGGGGTTGGAGGGGAACAAGAAAGCAGTCTTTGAACACATGAAAGACTCTTGAGAGGAGGAGGAGGAGGAAAATAAAATATTTCCATTGTTATGGTAGCTGGGGCAAGAGGTAGTGGTTTTGACTCTACAGGATGTGAAGCAGAGATGATTCAAAAAAGACATAGGAAAATCTTTCCAAAAACAAAGCACTGGAATAGATTCTGGAGTGGCAGTGTTGGTGATACCTCATCACTACAAGTTGTTAGGACAGGCTAGCCAAATCTGTCCTGGAAAAGATAGAAGTACAGGGTGATTCTGCTGTGGGACAGAATTATTCTGAGACTTCTTTTTCTTCTTAGCCTATGTTGTTCTGCCTTCATATTTTTAAATTAAAAACTTTTTCTGAACTGCATTCCCTTCCTCTGTGCTCTATTTTGTGTTCTCTTTGATGTGATACATTCTTTGAATAGTGCCGCTGATACTTCCCTGCTCATCTGTTTTACCCAATTCAAAATCTTAGAAATTGTTTGCATGAAATTGTTTTTATTCCTAGTCTGCAATAACAACCTGATACTTGACACAATAATCACTGAGGAGCACGATTACTACGATGAAAATCTTGGCAAATAGTTAAAGAATTAGAAATTTTCAGTGTTTGTTCTGTGAGTACCCCTTGGCTTTTTTGGGGATTCTATACTTTAGGTATTTTATTCGTCATCTCTTCTACCTACACCTGTTGTGTTCTGTTCTCCAGAGCCAGTAAGTTTATTAGCAAGGCATTTCTTTTTCCCTGTACTTGCACAGTCCTGTTCCTTCTTAAAGCACACTGCTTCCCTTGGTGTTGCCTGGGCTAAGTAAAGGAGAAACCCCATGTAATTACTCAGTGAATTTGGAGAGAGCTCTACCTTTTTGGTAACTGGGACTAATTTAAGTGTTTGCTGTATGTCTGTCTGAAAAAGAGTTAAGCAGATAAAAGGCTGCCCTCTGGTCTCCTGTGCGCATTGTTTTACTCCCATGGCAATTTTTCACCTTTGTTGACAAGCATGTGCCCACCCATTCTTTCTGCCTCTCTTATTAGGAGAAGACAGAGCAGTGAGTCAACATGTTTCTGTCTTCTGTTGGGAAGTATTGAACTTTCCACAAGGCTTCATGTTGTGAGATAGCGTGGTGAAGCATCTATTCCTGTCACCATGGCCTGGAATTTTTTTGTGGAAAAATTGCTTCCAAATATGTTCAGCCATTTAGTTCTGCTTCTGAAAAAAACCCCACCTTTTTATCTGTGAGACACAGGGAACCTGTGTTGGAGCCACCTGTTTAAGTAGACTTTCAAAATGCCATAGCGGGGAGTCCCACCACTCAGGTGGGGTGTTTCTAATTAAAGGATGAAACAGGAATGGGACTTCCATGAGCAGGAAGCACAGGCAGTCTGTACCCCACAGCAGAAAACCACATCTGTGCCTCAGCCACCCCAGCTATGTGCCTGGATGGGTTGTGATGTGTTGCAGAGTGTGGATGAGAAGATCTGAGATGCTGGTCACCTCAGCAGCCTTGGGGATGGCTGGCTGCAGCTGCACCTCTGTGCTGATGAGGGCTATTGAAGGCAAAACAAGCTTGCAGAAGGGCAAATGAAAAGATTATAGTCTTCAAATATTTGCTTTTCCCTTCTGTCAGGGTTTCTCATTTCTGGAAGTGAATGGGATATCCCTATGGATTTGGCTTGTTTGCAAGAGGATGTGAGTGTCGTGCTCTCTGCAGCATCCTGCACAGGGGCAGCAGCCCAGACAGCTGGGCATAGAAGAGCCAGAAACAATTTTTGAACAGCTGAAGTCCATGAAAAATCCTGTCTCTGTCCTGAATGTTAAGTTCACCAGAAAGTTGCCTGGTCACCAGTAATTCCCTGCAGGCCCATTGCAGGCAGCCCTTGCCCTTGGGTTTGGAGTGGCTGGTCAGACTGGCCACTGTTGTCCGGGTAAGGCAGCTTCTCATGAAGGTGCTCGTGGGCTGGGAAGGGCTTTAATTCTCTGCTTGGTCCATTTGTTGCACAGCTACACTGAAGGCAGACCCACATATGATTCAGCAGAGTGGCTTTGACTGGAGAAAGGGCTCTGCTGTAGATGTATGGGTGCATCTGTTTATTCGTCATGCTGCAGTGGTAATGTTCACCAGGGGTGTGACCTGCTTGGCAGATGCTGTTGTTTTGGACTAAGCATTAACATTGATGCCTTATTGCTAGGTTTGATCAATGATTTCAGTAATAAAGGAGTAATCAGTGCTTATCCATTAAGATTCCTCAGTAGAGCAAAGTATGACAGACAGATAATAGACCTTGGTGGGTAGTGACCTTTAGTTTCCTTAATAAATGCAGCTCAATGGTACTCCTTGGCCAAAGCCAAACTGAACACATAGCTACCAAAGGAAAGGACTCATATCCTTGCACCCCAACGTGTGCTGAAAACAGGCTGTACAAAGAGCACAAGCACCCAGGCTGCTCCTAGTGGGATCAGGGAATCGTGGTGTGGGGCGAGGATGGAGTGAGCATGTTGAATGCCAGCAGGGTGGGAGCACAGAAGCCAAATTGGTGTGAACTCCTGTTGGGAGAGGGAGATTTTTGATCACCTGTTTTCCATGAGTCAGCTCTTCTGACTGTTTCTGTTTTGGGGAGTGAGGTGGGGGGTGAGGTGGCAGTCAGAGGCAGCAGAAATTAAATTACAGCAACTTGGGATAGCAAAGTAGCATTTGACATGAATTCTAAGGCCGGGATTCTTATAGAAATCACAGCTGGCATCAAAATGTCTGAGCTTGGGGAAATGAAAATTATTTATGTTACTTAGTTCTTTGCAACAAGGAGTTCAGTTCCTTACATTCTAAAAATAGGCAAGACCTCCCCCCAGCTTTGAACAGCATCATTTCAACATAAAATATTTCCCTCTACACAACCCTATTTCTCAATGGAAGGGTCTTCTTCTGTAGATGATATTTTAAGTTTACCATACAATAGATATGTCAAAGAGTTTCCCCCTCTAATATTAATTGTTAAATGTGATTTAAATTGACTTGACAAACAGTTCTGTCAGCTCTTTAGCACTAAAGCCTCCTGATTGGTTGAGTTTTTTTTTTTTTTTTAAATTTCTTTGTGTGTTTCTTTTGTTTGGTTTTTTTGGTGGGGTTTTTTTTGTTTTTTTTTGGGTTTTTTTTGGTTTTTTTGGTTTTTTTTTTTTTTGGTTGGTTGGTTGTTTTTTGTTTGTTTGTTTTCTGTTATTTGTTTGTTTGGGGTTTTTTTTGAGAGGGAAAATACCTGAGGTCATGCATGTGTTATAACAAGATGGTCATTCAATGATTTCAGACAAGTGTCTCCATTCTGGGGTTTTGCTTTGATTAGCAGCCATTACAATGCTTCTGTGAATGAATGCATTATATCTTCTTTTAGTGCTCAAGGATCTCATGCTGCTCAGACAGTGCTGAAGAAAAAGAAATGGACCTCTTTTTTCAGTGTGTGCACTGAACTATACAGCAGTGTTTTACAGCATGCCTTACAAAAAGCAAGAAGTCAGGGGACTTTGTGAATTGCCTTCATAAAACCACTGGACTGGCACTTTGTGATGCTCTTTTCTAGGTGACCCATTGCAATTCCAGGCATAATCCCTCCTGCTAAGAACGCCATCCTGTATGATTTTATCAGATCTGCTCTGATGCAAGGCTTGCTTCTGCCGATGTGAGAAGGGAACCAGGTGCAAGTGTTCAGATTTCAATACAGAGAGAGCAGGGGGCTGGTGCAGGATGTGGGACTCAGCCCATTCTGTAAGAATGCAGAGCAGCAAGCCACTGCTGGGATCCAGGAGGGATGGGGAGAGGGGGTGTGTGTGTATGCAGGTGGATATATAGGAAACAAGCACAGACAGTGATTTTGTAGGACTGATGCCTTTACAGAACTTGCTGTATGTTGTCCTTGGGATGCACTGAAGGCTTCCTTTTCAGAAGAGATAGCACAGCCAAATACAGGAACAGGATATAAATTCTGTACGTATTTCATCACATTCAGATACATGAATGGATGAGGCACACCTCAAACCTCTGCAGCAATTTCTGCCAGCTTAATCCACAAGAAATTACATGGTGCTTGTATCACCTTGTTAGTAGCTTTTACCTTTTCCTGTTTAAGTTCCTGTATCTTACCTGTTTCTGTATTTTCTAACCATGTTGGAAAATGTTTAGTGTGCTGTTCAGTCCCTTTTTTTTTCAGCACAAGAACACTGCTTTAGATTTAAATATCTGCGCTAAAGTAATGTGAGCTATATATTGAGTCAATGACTTCTAAATAAATGAGGCTGTAGTTCCCTCCACAGTGAGTTATTTCAGATTTTGCAAGACCATCTGTATTCCAGACTTCTAGCTGAATTTAGTGCAGAATATGTTTGATAGACAATAGTGTTATTAGGTAAATTAGGTGTTAGCAATAGGTTGTCAGCTTAATTATGGTAGCTAGCTGCTCTTAAAAAACCAGTGAGTTTTTTTGGATTTAAGTGTCTGTGTGGTAACCTTCTCCAACTTCTTGCGGTTCTTGAAGTCAGTAGAGCAAGGCAGGAAAATGCCTGCAGCAAAGCCCTGCTCAGATGCCTCATTTATAGGTCCCTGTTAGCATTTTCTGTTTCAACTCATGAAACAACCATTGACTGAATCACAGGATGACCTCCATAGCTACTGAGCCACAGTTGTCTGACAGGGCACTTGGAGATGCTGTGCTATTCAGTTGGCTTGGCTATTAGATTTTTGTTCTCTTTTTATCAGCCAATGCATACCAGATGCCCTGTGTGTTAACACGAGACTGAAACAGTCAGGAAGCAAGACTTGCACGAAGCATCCTGGAGATGTCTTATGCTCTCTGCTGGTGCTTGAAAAATACATTGGTTCAAAAGTGAGCATGTGGCTTTTTTCAGGGACGTGTGCCCTGGGATTCACTTGCTCCTACACTCAATTGCAACCCAGTCAAACAAACCCTGTCTGCTTCTGCACAGTCTTTTTCCTTGCTTGCTTCAAGGATCTGAGGTGGAGATTAGCTTTCTGGTAGGAAGAACTAGGCTCTGCAATGAAGGCCATCACCAACACTGGGTTTTGCAATAGGACTGGTGGTAGAAGCATATTACACAAGTGTCTTTTACTCTAAAGCAATATTGCAGGTCTACTTTTAAATGATACTTGCATAAAATCTATTGCACTTCAAAACCAGGGCTAAGGCAATATCCAAGAGCCACAAAACCTGACTAAAAGGGTGCTGCACCTTGGGGAGTGGGAATGAAACTGGATGTTCCTTCAGGCAAAGTTCCACCAAGTGTACTCAGGAAGTGACCTTGTGCCAACTTCTAGACTGACTGTGCAGCTACGTGACCAGGCTTTTTCCCCTGCTAAACTCTCCTGACAAACTTACATTCAATGGCAGCGGGCTGTGCTGTCTCTCCCAAACAGTGCTGAATGAAACCTCTGTCTCCTCTTCATCCATTTATGTGAAAATGTCAGCTTCCTCTGGCACTGGGTTTCTCCCTCCTTCACTGATGTTTGTTACCATGGGGACTGCTAATAGGAGAAAAATCAGTGATTTACTCAAGTAAAAGATGAAAACATTTCAATGTTATGTTCATTTTATGCACAGAATATCTAGGTTCCTGAAGAATGGATATATGAGTGACAATTGTTGTGTGAACAGCCTGTAAATGCTAAGGGGGCTGTTGTTCTTGCCTTCAATATATCTGGCATCATAAAAGAGTGTTCTTGTACTTTTGCTTCCATGTACTCTGTGCCATATAGTACAGGGATTTCTCTATGAAATCATATTTTCCCTCAGTTTCAAAATACTCATAAAAGACAAATATGTCAGTTAGCTGTGACTGGCATTTTTAGGATAATGAACAAATTCTATGAAGTTTCAAAGAGAAAGAATACTCAGATCTTAACCAATGAATTGATTTGACTTGAGGTGAGGCAAGAGGCAGATTCCCAATGAGTCCCTTGAATGTGGTGTCAGGTGCTTTTATGTGTAGGCTGCTTGCTGAATGGCACCAGGCAACTGTTCAGAAATCTAAAATGACTTTTTTTCTTTTTTTTTTAATAAGTAAAAGTTGTAGATGACTGAAAGAGATTTCAAGTGTGAAATTTCCACTTTTCATTAGTGCATAAGGTTTTTCTCCTTGGTGGGGGCTTTCCTATAGAGGACAAATTAGACAGCGAGAAGAAACTGCTAGGAAAATGTTCAGAACAGCCCAGCACCAAGGATTTGGTATTTGGCTGAGGCTGCTGGTAACTCTGCTAAAGAATGTGGCTTCCAGGTAGCCACTGGCTGGGTCATCCTGTGTGATGTGCTGAAGAGGGATGGATGCAGCTCTGTTTTTGTCTCTGCAGACCTGTGCCACACTGCCACGAGGCACAGCGAGGTCCACCCTCTGTCTTTAGTGCCAAGTTGATTCAGACCCTGATTTGAGTATGACACAGGTTTGGTGCATGCTGAGGGAGTTGAGGAGGAAAAGGGCACTGAAGTATTCTGGTTCAACCTTCAGCTTGCCCTTGGGATGCCCTAGGTGTGGGTTTCTGGTCCAAATTCAGCAAATAGTACTAACAAGGTTAAAAAATTCCCATGCCCCGTCCCCCCCACCC
>VXAC01004740.1:2682590-2784284 GCA_013399225.1 Rhipidura dahli | reverse complement strand
CCCCCTCCCACACACACACACACACACACACACACACAGAAAAAAGGATGCAGTGGAGAAATTTGTGCTAAAAGCTTTTTTTTTTTTAAATACCTGTTACAATACCTATATCTAAAAATATGGTTTAGACCTCTGTTCTTTTCCATCAAAGCAGAAAATGTATGTATGCTTTACCTGCTCAGCACTGTTTCAATTCTCTACAGAATTTCTTCCAGCTGACCTTTCCCAAGTTGGCATTTGTGTTTTGAGGGATTCTCCTTGAATCCCTCACGCTTATCCTGCCTCCTTCTGTCACTAACATCACAGGGAGATGGCTAAGCCAGCATGGAGTTCTTTTTTCCCTTCAGACTAAGGCAGTAGTAGAAGTTACAAGTTGTGCTAAATGGTGTTACACAGATTGAAATTAGTGAAAACAAGGGCCTCCCATGCCAGACAGTGTGGGGAACGATGACTGAATGATGAAGGGCAGGGTTTCCTGGGTGGAAACCCCTGTTTCTTGATCTGCCTGCTTTTTTGGTGGGCTTGCAGCTGGGGCTGCAGCATTGCTGCTGTGGACACGTTCACTGAGGCAGGATGTGTGCACAGATGCAATCCTCAGTTATCCTGTGGGGTTCCACCTAAGACCTCTCAGACTCCCTTGCCCAATCCCTCAGTGAATGCTTCCAAATACAGTTCAGCCCAGAGAACCTGCACATCCAAGCAAAGTCATCCCAAAGCTCCAAAATATTTCATTTGCCCCTTTTTATAGCAGGAGGAGAAATATGCTCTTGTGTGGGGTTTTTCCAGTGTGGGTGGTGATGGAACATATCCTGAGCCAAGAGCACTTTTACAGCCCCAGCTCTGCCCAATGAAGCTAGTTTGAATGGCTGTTTCAAAAGAACTATGAGAAATGTTTATGGGGTTTTTTTGTTATTTTTTTTGTTCTAATTGCATCTACTGTAGACAACCTTCCCGTTGCCTGCCTCTGTTATTGATATAAAGCTCTGTTAAGGTTTTCTAAATGTACAGTCTTTCACTTTTTGTATAGTAAGAATTAATTCTGATTGAATACTTTGCTTCACTGAACTGCAGATAAGATGAATGGGGAGCTGCTGGCTAAGAAAAGGCTCTCACAGTGTGTTTTAGACTTCTGTGTCCCTGAGCACTTGATCTATTGATGGGTTTTGTAATGCTGTTATCCTGCTGATCTAGTTGCAGGATTTTACCTCACGCTGCAGAGTGCCTGTGGAAGAAAAAAGGGAGGAAGAAGTAGTTGTGACCCAGTTTTTCTCACGTGTGTGCACACGGAGTATCCCGGATGCCCTACCAGTCATTTTTGGTGGACAGTATTCTTTGCACCAGAGTCAGGCTCGAGTTTGTCACTCCTGCTTATGTTCTTGAGGAAACAAAGAAGCAGGACAGAGTGGATGGTATGCTCTGTGTTTGCAGCATACCCTGTAAAGTTTTTTTTGAAATATCCAGAGTTGTGGCCCTCATACTACCTTGTAGGAGGTGAAACTGGGGTTTTAGGGCTGCTTTGGGAACGTGCTCAGATGTGTCTCTTGAGGCTTAATGCCCCTTGGTGTGAGCTGTGCAGAGTGAGGGAGAGAATTAATTTTAACAGTACTCTTTAAAAAAATGTGGTGGCTAACCCTCAAAATCCTAATGCTGAAATTGCATTTATCTTCTTCTAAATGCTTTCTCAAACCTTAAGCTTAATATTCACTTGGAGGGAAACCAGGGATATTTTTAACTGGAAGAGACCAGGCTTCAGGAAAGGGGTGTTTAGCCCAGGACCACGAGCATTTAGCGCTGATTCTTGGCTCCAGCCTCCCTGAAGGGAATGAAAGGCAACTTATTTGCTTTGTCCTTGTACCATTGCAGCAACACAGTGCCAGTGCCAGCCTCATTACCTCCTGGAATTCTCCCAGACTAAATATTTCTTTAAAACAGATACCTACAGGGCCAGATTCCAAGTTGTGTACCACTTCTTATTAGATATTCACCCATATGGATCATTTACATTTCAGGCACTCTCCTTATACATTATTCTTGACTAAGCAAATGATACAAAATCCAAAATATTAGTTACTAGCATGATATCCAAAATCTGTACAAATAATGGTTTTGGTCTTAAGAGAAATCTGGTCCCATTTCACAGGCAAGGGCTGTACTGATTTGTTACCCACTGTGCAATGCATGTGAAAATTATGTATGATGACACAAAGCAAGGTCCTGCTCAGGCTCACAGCAATTGCCATTTGTACCAATGATGACAAAGTTGCAAGGCCAAGTGTCTGTTAAAATTATTGTTACTTTTTCTGTCAGCTATAAATAGCAGTTGATACCTACCTCGATGCCTTCAACAAGTTTTCACAGCTGGCATGTAAATACACATATATCAATCCTTCCTGCTAACTGGCTGGTTGCCAAAGTAGCTGAATACAGTCACAGCCCTGTTTGAATTTGGACACACATCCTGCATCCTCTGAGATGCTAAGTAAGTCACGAGCAGTTGCAAGAGTCAAACTGGTATTTATCCACCCTCTTGAAAACAGTTCTTGCAGGTCTTCAAAACTTCCCAGCACTCTGCTTGTGGGTTTCCTGTAGGACTTGTTGCAGGGGGCAGAAGACCTCTACAGAAATTCTGAGTTAGTGCTGTGAGAGACTAGTGTCTTCACTAATGTTTTAGAAAAGGAGCACTGTGTTGGTTGCAAAGCTGCACATAATTGTTTTTTGGTTTGGTTTACTTTTTTGTTTGGTTTGGTTTGGTTTTGGTTTCTTTTGCCTTAATAAATTGATGCTATCTGGTGTTAAGATGGCCAACAAGAGAGACCTATTGGGAGTCATCAGCTTGCCTGGCCTTCCCTTCAGCAACAGTGGCCTGAAACATCCAGCTTTGGTGGGTCAGGACACTGGGGGAAGTACATGAACTGCCTGTCTGGTCTCTGTGCTCTTTAGACAGAAGTACTTACAGCTAAAATCAGAGGATGGGGATCTCTGGGATAAGTCTCTGTCACAGGCATGACCTTTACCTGCAGTAGCTGCCCTTGTTCTGGAAAATATGGTATGGATGTAAAGTACCACAAAGCCAGATGTGTTTGAATAGGTCTCAAAGTTGATGCTTGCCAATATAGGTGGTTCATTCTGATCTAGACATCAGCCTTTGAAATTAAAGAGAGAGCTGAATGAGCTTTTCTTGTAAAGGGGGCATTTTTTACCTCCCTTGCATGGGGCTTCCACAGTTTCTAATTAAATGCGTGTTAAGCTAGAGCAAGAAAAAAAGTCTCTTTTCTATGTGGCTATTTATTGATTACCTATTTTCAAGCAACTTGAAATAGATGAAAATTACTGAGACTGCATAAAGGCATTTTGCTCTTTTGTGAAATTTCATGGAATTTGGCCTGTGGGTTTAAGAAACCTGTGGTATGCACACACACACACACACACACACTGGGATTGCACTGGCTGTATTTCCACAAAAAATTAGGCTAAGAAGGTCAATGTGTTTAGCCACGAGGCCAAATACCACACACTGAAAAATGTGCCTCTGTTCTTGGTTTACTTCTAAATGAAAAATATTATTTGTTTCTTACTTCCAACAATTCCTAGCATGAAGTGTTTCCCTAATGTAGTTAAGGTTTTCTGCAATTAAAAGAAAATGAATAATGCAAAAATGGAATTGCAAATTAATAGGTTGAATTTATGGTGCTAAAAATGAGGCTGCATTATGAATTATTCATGTATACCTGAATGAGCACTATCTTTTCTTAAAACATTTCTGAGGTCCAGAAGATTCAGAGTCTCTTTTCTCACCAAAATATTCTTGTTTGGTAGCCAAAAATAACAGCATCAAAATCACATGAGAATAATAAAAAAAAAATCTCAGATGAAATAGGTTTTATGAGTCATAGTCATTAAATATGTAGAAACACAATTGTCTGTCTTAAATACAGACTAAATTTGAAAGAAAAAAATAGTCTAAATATTATACAAATCAATGTGGATGTCAGTCTTTGTAGAAAGGAAAGGTTGTTAGAGGGTGACATGAATTATTTGCTCAGAAACTTGCGTTAGAAGATGTTTAAAAAAGCTCAGCATTTTATAAAAGGGCAGAAAGCATATTCCAGCACAACTAGCTGAATGAAATTGCTAGGTTTGGGATTCAAGTGCCCTGAGGACATGTGCTCAGTACTCAGCTTCTGCAGCTCTTCACATCATTGTCTTTGGCTGGAGGCTGCAGAACCACAGGAAGACCTGACAGAGGTGACATACTGAGTCCTGACTTGTGTCCTTCAGATCTGAAAGGGAAATATTTAGCCCTACAAGAATGTGACACGTGAATGTAGGTGTACTGACAGACCATCTTTATGTCTGTATTTAGCAGGAAGATCCTGTTAATGAGTCACCAGGCAAATCCAGAGGTGCTCCCCTCTACTTAGAGCTCTCTTTCAGGGCTCCAAACGTGAGTGATATGGTGATACTATCCCTGTGAACTCACAGAGGAGGCAAAAGGCCTAGAGCTTCCTCCTGTTCTCTTTCACATATGTGTGAAGGATTCCTAAGTTTACTTGTGGAGACAAAAGTGGGCTCAAACCCTAATGCTTTCCAAATCACCATTTAGGTTTCTCCTATTTAAACCCAGATCAACCTTACAGCCCTTTGTGTAGCCTCTGCAGATGCTGGGCTTGTTCAAATCAGCTTTCTGAGAAGTGAAAATACCAAATATACTGTGAGTTTTCTTTCCAGTAAGTGTCTCCAGCTTCTCTTCCTCTGTAACCCTTCCTTTGGGGCAGAGTGACTCAGTACTGCTAGGGGTAATGAGCAGAGCCTTTGGATTGATGAGCACCTCACACTGATTCTGTGATGCTGGGGTAAAGAGCACAGACAATTCCCAGGGTGCAGGCTGAAAATGGGCTTCACTCAAACCTCTTTCTTCACACTGATAAAGGGAAAGGAAAAAAATGGGTGTGAGGTTAAACACTGTTCCTCTTTCAGGTTCTAGCTTTTCGATACATGCTTTTCATTAATAAATATCTCTCTGTTTCAGCAGTTATCTATGCAGTTAGAGCACACCAGGCTTTGTCTGTGCTGGAGTCCCAGTTTGCCAGGTGCTGGGCAGTGAATGCCAAATCGTTTAGAGCCTAGTGAAGCCAACACACTATGAATGGACAGAGCAAACTGCTGAAAAGAAAGGAGAAACATGAATGGAAAAAGTAGCTGTGGGAACAGATGTATATTTGCAGGCCAGAAGCAAATGTAATTAAGAGGCTTTGAATGATTTGTAGTACTTGCATACAAACATCACCTCTCTAACTTGCTTTGCTCACTTGCTCCCTAGATGTCAGCATGTGGCACATCAGATGGACACTCAAGTAGAATTTTGTATAAAAGGAATTAGAGGAAAATAAATATTCTATTTGTTACATCTGGGAGACTCTTTACATCTGTTTTTGCAAACACTTATTAACAGGAGGTTTTCCAAGTGGGAGAATTTGGTTGATGACAAGATATTGCTCTGTCAACATCATAGGATTTGAAGAACAGCTGCTGGTTGTATTTGAAGCTAGAAGTGGGGGGAGAGGAGCAGTGTTAGCTCTGGACTGGAAACTGCTGAGAAAAGCAGTAATTTCTAAATCACTCTTTTTCTAAAATGTGGTGGCTTTGCATTAGAGACACTGACTCTGAAACATTTCAGTGCCTTCTTCCCCTTTTGTAACACTAACCCATTTATGAGGCACTGGCTATGGCTTCTTTTTTTCTTCTCTTTCTCTCGTGATGTTTGTCAGTGCTTTTACAGCCTTTGGCAGCTTCCCAGACAGAGCAGGTTCCCTGCCAACAGGCTCCTCTCATGGCAGCTCATTTTAGAAAGGGCTGACTGCTTTGATGGATGATAAGGCTAAGGAAAATGACGAAACAAGGGCATTTTTTTTATATATTTTTAAGGAAAAAGTCCCTCTCACTTGCATCTGAAAGACACATTGAAAATAGAATCAGTCCAAACCTTGCAAGCTTAAATCAAGTGGGAGCCCATCAGGGGTGAAAACTCTTCCTGTGGTGCTCTGTGTGTGATACTGGGTGTGGGAGGTGGGAACATTAAGGCAGGAAAGGTTAGAAAATAAAGGAGAGCAAATTAGAATCTGAGGCTCTGAGAGAAAAACACAGTGAGTGGAGAGAAGGGAATAATAATCAGTCAAGGGAGAAAACTGGAATAAAGAAGGAAAGAAGTTGGAAAGCAGAAATAGAAACAAAAATGGTCTGTAAGGAGAAGAGAAGCTGAAGAGAAGTGCTGGAGGAAAGCAAGGCTGGTATATATACAGCAATGTATGTACGCTTGGTAGAGGAATAAGGAAGAGCAGAAGCCAGGATAAAAAATAAATCTTTAGAAAAGATAAAAAAAACCCTTTTTGCTGACCTCCCTTCTCATCAGTCCAGCTGATACCTCTCAATGTTGAATTTAATATTGATGTTTAGTTCTGCAGGTATCTGATTGAGCCTCAAAGGCCTTGATTATATCCATCTTGTGGAGATTTGCCTCAGTGCTCATAATTACTGTGGACACAGAAGGAGATACATATTTTGAATCAGCCCAGTGTTTCCTTCATTTTGTGTGTCCCAGCTGGACTCTGATGTTGGCAACTACTTCAGCTTTGCCCACCTTACCTTATCTTACCTTAACACATACGTTGTTTATCAGCTATTCACATCTTAAGAACCTCTAGTGCAATGTGTACATCTCCTGTGGGTTATGTTTCACATCCTCTGGCTGTAGAGGGTAGAAACATAAGGTGACATGTTCCCTCACTGGCCCTATGATTTTCCGCAGCATCAATGTGTCACTTCATTTCCTTGCTCATTCCAACAAAACCTCTCACGTGAGTGCAATTACTCAGGAGCATGTAAATTGTAACTTAAGGGAGAAACCTCCACAGGTGTTTTGGCAGGAGCAAACCCATCCTATTTGCCTGTACCCTTGGGTAAAGCTCTCTCTTGGGTTTCAGAGTCCAGACGGGCTCATTACAAATGCTGCACTTAAAATTGCCTTTTCCAGAGGAAACGTGCAGCACATTAATGGTTACTTTGTTAAGACTTTTTTCCTCTCTTTTTTTTTTTTTTTTTTTCTCCCCAGCTGCTGCAGGCATCTCCAGCGGACCAGGGCCCATGGCCATTCCTGCTGGCCACAGGGAGGCAGCTATCAATAATTTAAGGTAACTCTTAAATGTCTAGTAATAGGATAATTCTGCCTTTTGAACACCTTTCTTATTTACACCTGTAGCTCTTGGGGCATTCCCATCCCATTCACACTTACTCCAATAGCACAGACAAGTGCTCTCTGAAAATGATGCATCAAGTCTTCTCTATTCCAATTTTCTGTCTTTCTTGGATACCACTTGTAGTGTTCTCTGTTTCCACATCAGTCAGTGGTGCTGCCTATCTCCCTGCAGCAGGCTGTGCTGTGGAGGTTGGTGCCGGCTCCGCTGCCTGCCCGTGGCCAGCAGGAATGGCCGTGGGCCCCGTTCCACTGGAGATGCCTGCGGCACAACAAGGGAGCAGTTCCAGTAGAGAGGGATTGAACTGGGTTGAGGCAAGCTGTGCCTTTAAAGCACAGTGATGTTCTGAGTACTTGTGGTGAATCTGGAGAAAGGTCCCATTTTTGTTTGGGTTTTTCTTTTTCTCCTTGGTTACCATTTGCACTTACTGTTACCATGATTAGATAATGTGTTTGTACCTCAGCCTGGTTTGACTCGTTACCCCTATCTTCAAGGCTCTGTCCCTGCTTCTGTCTTTGATCTAGTCTAGTTTGCAAACCAGTTTCCTCAGCATATAAACAGAATCTAGGAGGTTTAAGACACAGTTATCTGCTTAGTCACAACTGAGGTTCTGTGGGACATAAGCACTGACCTGGACTCTGGACTTTTCAAAACCAGCCCTTGGATTCCGGCTCTCCATTTCATGTTCAAATGTAGGTATTCCAGCCTAATATCTGAGCTGCAAATGCATGCAGAACCTTCAAATCACTGCCTGGGTGCTGGAAGAATCATGTCTTCTGGACATGATGCAGACTTCAGTTTCAATGGGTTTGATGGGAGCATCTAATCTGACCTAATATACTTCAGGCTTACTCCTATAGAATAAGCCTGAAGGTCATGAAAATAGTATAAATGAGTTTAAAAAATATAAGAGTAAAATTGAAATAAATGAGTTAAGAAAATTCTAAGAGTGAAATTCAATGCATTCTGCCTGTGCTTATTTTGTGACTCTTTTCTTCTGCTATCAATCAAAAAGAGATTAAACTTCCTCACTTGCTTAATACTTGGTTTTACATTATACAGTCCATTGGCTCCAGATAAATGTGTCCCCAGTTACATGGGACTTCTACTAATAGAACTTGAGCTAAGTAGTAGTCATTAGAGTAAATCAAATACCCCAGTAAAGTGGCCTCAGCTGAAGTCAGGTGCAGTGCAATCACGGCCCTCAGGGCATGTGGCTTGATTGCTTACAGCCTTGCATGTTTCTTTCTGTTAGTGCCATTTTCTAAATGAAAAATGTCTTTTTTTTTTTTTCCTGTGGATCCTTTCAATTAATAATAAAGAACCTCAAGTAGTTTTTGAAGCCTCCTTGAGGGAATTCTATTTTTACTGGGATTTTAAAAAGGGAAATAAATGGAAAAACAGGGAGAATTACTGTGTTTCATCTTGCTCACCAAAATCTCACCTTGTTTGAACTCGGCAGTCAGAGTATATTCAAGCATTACAGAAGCAGAAAGTGTTCAAGTTTGTGGAATAATAGCCTTAAAAAATTCACAGAGTGCTAAATATTGGATGAATAGCTGAATGAAAATTCCAGACCTCGAATGCGGAAAGATTAGTCAAACTTCCCAAAGGAAATGTAGCTCGAGCAGCTACACTGTCTTTCTGAGCTGCCTATCCCTCCTCCCCCAGGTGTAACTTTTGAACCCACCAGTCTCTCGAGCAGATCTGATGGAAGCATGGGGTTTCAAAAGACATGGAGTTGTGCCAAGTTCTGTGGAGGTGCTTAGTCGGAGGGGAGGAACAAAGAGGCTCAGCAGGAGGATAGAAGCTTCTCCATGCAGCACATGGGGCTCAAACCCCTTGCAGCAGGGGCTGCCCTCGGTTCAGCAGCCAGCAGGGAGCTGGACAGGGTGAGGGGATGTGAGGATGTGTTTGGGACGGCTCCAGGGTGCCACTGTGGTGGGGGACCACAGGCTGGAGGTGGTGTGCTGTGACCAGGAGGGTGCAGGGGCTGCAGAACATCAACCACCAGGAAAACAGATTCATTAATCTTGTTGGGAATGGAACAACTTGTCGTTGCTGTGTGAAGGAAGGGAGAGGGGGAATTTATGTGCATTTATATGAACAATTTTCATGTGCAGTTCAATGCTCAAGAATGCAAAACCTTACCTGAGCCCTCCTCATCTCCTTCCCTGATTCTGCTAATAAGGTAAGATGTCAGGAAGAAACTGGGCTGTTGGAGCAGAGCAGGCAGGACTGGGAAGGCACAACTGGGACTGTGCAGGAGGCACCCAGGAAGGCCGGGGCACTGCAGCTCAGTGTGATGCTCCTCTGCCATCGCCTGCACTGTGCTGGCCCCATGGCTGTCACCACTCAGCTGGTTCCCAGGGGATCACTTGGTGCCACAATCAGGATATGTGACTACGTCAGGATTTTTTTTTTTTTTTAAATCTCTTTTTTTTTGTGGTTGTTGGGGGTTTTGTTTTTTTTGTTTGAGGTTTATTGGGGGTTTTTTGGGGGGGGGTTGTTTGGCTTTTTTTCAGGGCAAGAAGGTAGGATGCTGCTGCTGAGCAGAACAAGATGTCTTCCAGTTACAGCTGGTCCTGTAGAAGCTCTGTCTGGTGGTTGTTTATCTTCCTGGTGAGGACTGTGAGAAGGGAACCAAAAATACCAAGCAAGCTCTGCTTTAAGGGAAAACCTCTATGATATCTCTCCTTTTGCATCAGAAATGTGCAAGTAGAAAATGACAGCATTATTTTCCTTTCCTTCTTTTCTTGCTGCAGTAAGCTTTCTCCCCTGCCTGGCATACTGATTTGCTTGAGAATCCAGGCAGTAACTTGGTGGAGAAGAAAAGTCATTAAGTACACGCAGGCTTTTCTCAGCACTATATCATGACTGGACTCCTACTAGCACCTAGTTTTTTTTTCCCCCAGATCTCAAAGTACTCAATGTGTAAAACAGTGTCCCATTTCAACAATTTGTTTCTTTTTTCAATCTTTAAAAAAGAGAATGACTGAAATGTATTTCACAAATCATCTCATGGATGTCTCAGAGATCTTCCTTGTCCTTATGTGTGCCACACAGTTCTTTCTTAAGTGTTTTTGCATAATTGAGACAGCATGTTGCAGTGCCAGGATATTCTGGTTGTAAGGCCTTTATTTATTTAAACTGAACTTTGTCAGTAGCAATAAAGCTTTATGCAAACCTTGAAATCATCAGGAGAGTAGTCTAGAAGTTGTAAGTTAAATTAAAATTATGTTTGTGCTCTTCTGTGTTGGTGCTCTTATTTCTGAGCTTGGGAGTTATAGTCAAGCTTGCCTCTGGTGTGAAATTTAAAAAAAAAATATGCAATTCAGACAGAACTATGAAATGTTTGGGGAAGGAGCCAAGGTAGATTTGACGCAGAACTCCAGAGGTGAGCCAATCCATAAAGAAAGATGTTGAAATTTCCTTATAGAAGAGAGAATTTAGTTCTTTTAGAATATAGCATTGGTGATGCAGACCCTGACCCAAGGTTTGCCCAGCAGAGTGCTGTTTTTGACAGTGTCTATAGGTGAAGACCCATGGAAGAGTCTGGGCAGGACAGGTATGTGTGATACTTGATGTTCTCCCAGCCTTCACATTTTTGAACTCAAAGTCTTCATGGCTAGATATGGTCCCAGGGCAGCTGCCCTCTGTGAGAATATGTCCAGCCTTCCCTTAAAGCCACAAAAACTTGTATCCCCTGTAGTGCCCTTTGCTGAAGAGCTCCTGCTGCCCTTTTTGCTGGTATTTTGGCTCCTTCAGGCTTCAACCGATGAATCCATATTGCTGGTACTGTTAGAGAAGCAGACAATCAGTCTTTTTGCGATTTTTTTGTATACCCAGAAGTCGCCTCTTTCACAGAATGATGTGTCCTACCTGACTCATTTGTTCCTTGTACAGCAACTTTCTCTACCTTTGTTCTTCTCTTCTACCTTTCCCTGAACATTTGCCAGTTCTGCTATAAAGCTTTTGAGGGATTTTATGGCTCAGTTGTATATGATTCCTCTGCAATTTTTCACAGTTGGTGCTAGTCCTTACCATCCTGAATAATTTAGTATTCTTGAAAAGCTTTCTCACTTCACCCTTTTCTAAATTTTCCATAAATACACTGAAGAGCACAGACCCCTCCTGAACTGTTGCTTACTCTTCATTGAGAAAATGTTGCTACTGTATTTCCTAACTGGGCAAAAACCTTCTTTGGAAGCTTGGTTTCTTCTAATGCTTTGGAAGATGTTTCTGAAAATCAAGGTTGTCAGTGTCAACCAAATTACTCTTATCTTCGCATTTGTGGATCCCTTTGCAGTTCTCCAGGGAGAGCAAGAAAGACCTCACTATAAAAGCCCTACTAACTCTCTATACTCTGATAATCTCAAATAGCTTGTGCTTCTCTAGTTGAGCACTAATTTTTTTCAGCATTACAATTCCTCCCAACTGTCTTGGTTCAAAGGTCAGGTTACTTTTCCCATATGGCTTCTGGTGACTTTTTAGGAATTGGTATCACTTTGACCCACAGCTGTGACTGAATGTTGCAATGCATCCTGGAGCTGAAGAGATGGTGTCCAGGAGCTCAGCACCCTGCTGGTGTCCTGGCCCCATCTCTGGCCAGTACACGGGACACATCACACTGTTCTCAAGTGAAAAACTATATGCTTAGAGAAAAAAAAAAGAAGTATTAAAGCATAGGTAGGTAGGATAGGCTGTGTGCTCGCATGGGAGGGGGGTGTTCAGGCCCTGCTGTGCCACAGCTTAGTCTCTCTCTGCCTCTCTCCCTGCATGTGCTGTGGGCGTAGTGGTATTTTCCTAGCTCACAGGGTTAGGGCTGGATAAGTAGACTGCAGACAGCAAGAACCTTATTTACTACTGGAATCTGTGCCGTAGTAGAGCCCAAAATAGGTGGGTGAGTGTACTTACAGCACCAGTGGAGCATCGCTAACCTCGCGTGACAGACCGAGGGCTCGCACGCCACCAACGTGTTGTGGAGAGAGAGTGGGAAAGCCCTGGCTGAGCACAGTAGGATCAACCTCTCCTCATGCAAAAGGTGCTGGATTCCCTTGTCAAAACATTGTCTGAGGCAGGACTTTTGAAACACGGCATTGTTTTGTCTGATTTGACCCTTTGTGTGTGAGCTTTTGGGCCCTGCTTAGGATTGTAAGCTCATACCTTCAGATATGCTGGAAGTTCTTCATTGTCTGGAGATGAAACTGGGAAGGAAGAAAGGGCCAGGACTTGTGAAACCCAGAATGACAGAAAGGGACTGTCACAGAGGGCCACAAGTCTGCAAAGAGTAGTTGACACTGGCTAGAGTATAGTTACTCCTTAGGTTGCACTACACCTCTCATTTAAATTTCCATGTGTGAATTACTTTCAGGAGGCAGTGATTTGCAGAAAAAATATATTCTTCTACTCAGTATTAGGAAAGATACCTCAGGCTCTCTGAGGCACATTGTGTGCTCTCCCTGCTTCAAGCATTGTGTATTAGTCCAGCCACACCTAACAGAGGCATTTGCATGAGTAATTAACTGCCATTTCCTGCGAATCAAATTACTTGGAATTAGAATTTAAAATTACTTTCCAATTACTGAACCATTCTTGTTAGTCAGAGCAATGTTTTTACTGTGCCACATTTAGAAAGGGCAGAGGCTCTTAACTCTTTCAAGAGAGCAATTATTTCTGGGAAGCACAGTGTGTCCAGGGATGCTAACCTTATTTTCTTTACACTGCTAACAACCGCTGGAGCTGGTGATGCTGCTCTCACCAGTGAGACAAATTAATTTACTTCTTAAACTTTATGAGTAGAACAACATAAAATTTCCTTTATTAGCATCAGGTGTCAAGGATGGATATATGAACTTCCGTACAAAGTTGGTTTTTTGTTTTTAAAGTATACAGCAAAATGGTTCAGAGCCTTTCCATGACAGGTTTTATAACTGTATCTGCAGATGTATATATAATTCTAAAGGAAGACATCCCTATTATCACTTACACTATCAATTTAAATTGCCAAAGGAAATGTTGCACTAATAATAGAGAATAGTATTTCCTAAAAAATATTATTTGAAAATTTACAGACCCTGAATTTCCTCATGTCTTGTGTCCGACAATGATCAAAGAAATTGTCTGTCTTTCTGTCTGCCTGAAACACAAATAATAAAAGAGATTAGGTAAAAATGATGAACCTAGGCCATCATATTTTAAAGTTGCACTGTGGGGACTTTGGCTGGCATCAATGCATTGAAGAAAATAAATGTATTCATGTTTCTTAATTTTTGCACACCAAGTCTTGCATGTAACTTAAATGACTTCCTGGCTATCTAGCATGGTTTCACAGAGTCAAAGCCTCATTATTAATGTCTGCTTGAAGAACACAGTGCCCTGTTAACCACTAACAGGAGTCAATGAATCCTAATTGATTCAGTGACCAGGGAGGGAATATTTGATGTTCAAGATCATAAAATATTATGAGAACAGACATTATTTTTTGCTATCTGCTGCCTAGAAAAGGAGTGGATTTAGTTAAAAGGAATACTAGAAGTACAACTTGTTTTTTCTGTATCATAGAAAAGCATAATGACATTGTGTAGCTAACGTGAACTGACAAGAGCAATGAAATGTAAGGTTAAGATTCTTACTACCTTTAGTCTTGCTGAGGCTGGAGGTACTGCAGTGCACTAAGCAATAATACTATGGAAATAAAGAGACCAATTATAATTGTAAATGGGGGGCTGGAAAAAGGAGAGCTTGACTTGTTTCTTATCAGATTTATATGGCAGACTGTTAGAATAATCATAGCATAATCCCTTCTGAAACCAATAGAGGTCCTCAGATTAACAGCAAAAAGAGAAATTGCCTTAAATTTGTTTTATTTCACCCCAAATGTTACCTTTAATATACCCTGTCAAGTTAGGAGATGGGTTTAAGGAGGAGTGATGACAGGAGAGGCATTTCTTTAGTGCTGCCTTCTTTCTTTTGTTCAGGTCAGACAGTTCTGCTCTGGGGAACCTGCAGTGCTTTCTGGAGGGCAATCATTGTATGGGAGGTCACTGCTGAAGGTGAGCTCCTATGCCAGCACCCAGACAACTTGTGTTAGGATTTCACTGATTCTTATGACCAAACTGTAAGGACAGGCAATATTTGTGCTGTTAAAGGCTGTTTGGACCTGTGGTGGAGGCTGAAAAGGGAAGCGAGTTATGAAGTTGGACACTGGAAAATAAAAGGAGAGGGAAGAGGTGGGAGAAGCAAGAGGAAGATGAAGCAGGACAGCATGGGTGGATGGAGCAGAGGAGCAGGCTGATGCTAAATGAGCAGAGCTGTTTGCTGCCAAGCAGCTCCCAGAAGGCAACACTGGGGAAGGGAGACTTGTCTCTGTGAGGCCTGAGCTTACTGCCTCTCCCTGGGCTCTGGCTGCACTTGTCAGCCTGTGTCAGCGTGTTTCCAGAGTGTCCTCAGGAGGGTTTGATACAAGGGTAGCGAAGAGTGTGGAAAAGAAACATTTTCTTAAGCTGCCTAATAGCACAAGGAGCTCATCAACCAGAGGGTCATGGTAATTCAAGCCTCTGCCTTCTGAAGAGAAGGCTGACATACTTTCAGAGATCACAGTGATCTGCCAGAACCATTGCCATGAAAGGACCTGGTTTTGAAAGAGATGAGGATTTAGCACAATCTGAGTTATTTTTTGCCACCATTGCTAGGATGCTGGAACAGCTGAACAGTTGCTTGGATCTGTCAGTTTGGTGTCTGTTAAGAGGCTCATCACACAGTTTTGCTGGACAATTAGCTCCCTGAACCTTCTCTAATAACAATAACTCTGGGCAGAAACCAGACAGGACAGTGCTGTGCAATACATTTAGACAGTTAAATGGTTAACAACAGAGTTCCTGTTGTGATTCAGTCATGCCAGTAGCAGAATGCCAGCTTCTGTCCTCATCTGACACTTTCATGCTGCTCAGAAGGAACCGCTGGGGAAATATGCTTTCACAGATTGTTAGTTGTACAGCCACAGCCCTCAGAGCCTTGTATAATAAGGCACTGGCTGAGGAAGGGGAAATAACCAAGTCCTGGTCACATACCCACCTCTATTTTTGCTATCAGCACAAGCTCAAAGGCAGCTGACTCTGAGTGGGAGGTAAAGCTTCTCAGAGGTCACCTCAATTAACATCAGGGCTTGGACAGGGGCCCCGCCTGGTTTCATAGATAAAGCTCTGCTGCTTTTTCATTTACTGAGATGAACCTGACTAAAATGAGCAATTGGGTTTTCATGCTGCAAAAAGCCACTGACAAAGCTCTAAAGTAGGTTCCTCTGTGCATGTGTGTACCTGCTGGCAAAGCACAGGATGACAGACTATCTCACAGTTAGCAGGGGCAGGGTGCATCTCTAGCACAGAGAAAGCAATATAAAGGTCCTGATTATTTTTTATTTTGGAGTGAAATCACGCTGAAAAGCAAACACTTGCAGTCAATATTGAAAAATGAGCTTACTTATCTTTTTGGACACAGAAGATGCTCCAGCATTGATTAAATGTAATGGACTGCAGGGCACTGATTGCAAGGTAAGATATGATTGATCACTGCTGGGAAGACACTTGGTATTGGGACAGCACTTTGGCAACCTTTAAAAGAGCATCAGCCATGCATGCAGAGCTGTCCCAAGCTGAACTCCACGTGCAGTGAACAGGGACTCTGTTGCTGCTGCAAGATAAACTGAGAGCATCAGGCAGCATCAGGCAGGGCAGAAGTCTTTTCTGTCGCTGTATAATTGACAAGGCAAGGTGAGGGTAAGGATGCTGGCAGAATGCCTGGATCTCTGCATTCACTCATTTATGGTGCACACTGTATTTTTTAGAAATAACCATTCATAAGTTTTTAAGTAAAATAACCTCTGTGGAGTCTTTCTTCTTCCTCATACCAATGACTACAGTCATAATTTATCTGTGATGGGGCAGCATGGGATCCTCCAATCTTTCAGATAACACCATTATTTCCCTTTGTGAACTTTTCCTCTGGTGTCAAGGACCATGTTCTGATTTTAGAAGGAAGAAGAGAATATTTTTTGTCATTCAGAAAGCATATCTCAAATGGTTATTATGGCCTGAGATTTTATGGTTTTTTTAGTGAGACAAAAAATACAAGAGTTTCATGGTGGGTTTTGCCTATGTAGTTAGTCTGAGCTTTTCAATGAATTTATATCCCAAAGATCCAGAGGAAAAATTTCAGATAAGCCCATTTCCAAGCTCTGTATGCTGAAATCAGGTCTAAACCCACTGGAGAAACCACATGCCAAGTTCACTGGCTGGTAGAATAGCAAACTTCAAGCAGTTTAATTGTCTCACACAGTTGTATTTTTCAAACAGTCCACTAATATACAGTTTCAATTTCAGAGAGCAATTGTCTGTAAAGAAGTGTTAGCTGAGTAAAGTGAATTGTTTGAACAGTGCTGGGATTTTGAACTGTCATTGTGAGAAAGGCTGCTTTTTTTCTCTGGACCAGCCAGGGAAAGCTGCAGCTTCTTTCTCTAGGAGGGAAGATGGTGAATATTATTCACCCCTTGGCAACCTGTCAGGTGGCGGATTGCAACCTGTGAGAAGTGATTTGCTGATTATCTGATGTGACAGGTTAATAAACAAATATTTACACATAGGCTAAAAGTAACAGTAAAGTTGGGCAAGAGTTCTGCATCTCCTGAAGTCTTGGGTAAATGATTGGGGTAGAAAAAATATTTTCCTTTCTGGTCTTAGGGAAAAGGGTGGAAATATCTTTGTCAGGTTCTTTGTGGTGATCATGTAAATTCTCTGTGTGCTTGGGATTTCTCTTTAAAATGATCTTCGAGACAAGAACGAGACTGGCAATTCTGGGTTTCTTGGCCGGCTTTCCAGCCTCAGGACTGCTGTGGAGCATACTGACCTGACCACCTAGCTATCCCACCCTCCCGGGATACCAAAATATTTGACATTATCAGACACTCTAAAAATGTCTCCCATGGTGTCTGATGTCTCTGTGGTTTACCTGAGAGCTGGGTCAGCACGTGCTGATGTGGTCTTCGTGCGTTGCATGGGCATTTACTTCCCAGCTTCCCTTCATTAGCAACAAGTGCTGGAGCAAGGGAGAGGGAAATACTGAAGAGCATCACCCTTGGTGCAGGTGAACCAGAGTCCCAGGGGCAGCTAATGCTTGGCCACAGGTGCTACTGTGAGAAGGGAGGAAAGGTTTCACTTGGGGGTAATTCCAGGGGGCTGCAGTCCCCTTAGGGAGAAGCCCTCTGTTAGGCAGGGTAAGGAGCCTGTGTGGCAACTCCACCATCCAAGCCAACTCTGTAGACAGCAAGGTATGACTCCTGAGAAGGAGAGCAGTTGGAGAGGGATGGAGCTAATGATGGACAAACCCACCTTAATGATGAGAGGAGGCTGTGGATGCCCTTGGCAGTAAGGGCATCCAGTGACAGATTTGTGATCAGCCCTGTGATAGATTTCTTCAGGGGGCTGGGAGATGAAACTCATTCAAAGCATGTAAAGAAGAAAAAAAAAAATTCAAACAACCAACCCACAAAAAACCTGAATGCTTTGAACACTGCTATTTATGATTACATAGGAATTCAAGGCTTCCTTCATATTCATAGCTAGAAACTGTTTTCCTAGATAAAGTTTTAGAGGCTTAGATGTAATCAGCTAAGGAACTGTTCAAATAAGCTTAGCTGTGTTTTGATTTGGTGCAAATAAGAAGTGAAGTAATAGGAATAGCTATTCCTGGAACAGTTGAAGCTTTGAAATGCTGATTTAAAATGCCCCATGCTGCCATTCAGCTGTGCTGTCATAACAGTATGGAACGAAAGACAGTTTTCCTCTCTGTGAACATACAAAAAGAAGTATATATTAACAATTGGAGATAAAAATCCAGCTCTAAAAAAAATAGGAGGGGGGGTAAATTTTTGTTGTCTTTTACCTTTTACTTTATATTTTCATTCTTTTTTTTTTCCCTGCATTTCTTCTTAGCATCAAAAAGACAACAGCAATGTTTCTTACATCAGCTACAGAGGACATCCAGTTATCATTTCTCTACTGCTGTTGCCTCACTTGACATCATGATTTGAAAAGTCTGATCATGTGGGGCACGACTATAAATTTGCTATAAACACTCATTCTCCTGCATTGTGAGCTGACAGGGAAGAGAGATCTGGGATGATGCCTGTGCTGCAGTCAGAAGCCCAGGCAGAGCAGGTATGGGCTCTGTGAGCCTGGGGAGCTGCAGCTGCAGGGGCACCAGCATGAGGAGCTGCCAGAGTCGTGGGTAACCCTTTGGCATGGTGCTAACTGTGTTGGCTCTGATAAAGGAGCTGGTTTAGGTCTACCTATACGTGTGTTTCAGCCCCACACCTTGGGCTGTATGGTCATACAGAATCTGCCTTTTGAATTTCTGTCTCTGCATTCTGACTTCCCTTCTTTGGCCCAGTGTGCAGAGAATGTTTGCAGTGATATTTTATCAGAAAGAAGCTATTCTCAGCTTGGTGGCCACTGGGAGGGGGCCATTGCTAGTCCTCCTCCCTGTTCCCTAAACACCCCCATTCTGAAGAGGTCGTAACAGTCTCTATTCGGTGGTGTGCTCCCATGGGGCTATTCAGAAATGGTCCTTACTTTTCCCCATCAGCTGATGTCAAAAGCAACTCACAGAATAAAACAGATTTGAACACAGCCTATTATGAGTTTGTGCCTAAAAGTGATTGTGAAAAAATGATATTTTGTCTTCATGTATTTATATCTTCCAAGGTCTGTGTTATCTGCAGACCCTTGGTGGTTTCTGTTTAAGTTCAGTGATGTTTTTGGGGTCTTTGTTTAGAGTTTTAGTGAGTTTCTGAAAACTCACCCATGCAGCTTTACTTCAGTGAGTAGCACTACTAATGTCTACCAGATTCCTGCCTTGTTTAAACTCACTCCTACAGCTTTATGGTGGTAGCATTGGTACAGCAACAGCACATTGCTTCTTCTGCTATGAATCTGGGGGCAAATTAGTCTCTGGGTTGAATTTTAAGTTTTTTTCTGAAATCAGAAGTATTTTTAGGAGCACTAATTGTCCCGTTGAGCACAGCTAATGGTTTATCTGATAAGACAGATCCTAATAAATGGATTATTCTATTTAGAAAGATATTAATAAGTCACGTCTAAAGTTAGGTTATTTCTTCTGTCTGTAATACATAACCACAGGGAGTTTGCAAGTGAAGGGCGCTATACTGAGGACAAATGGAAAGAATTGCTCTGTTGCATGGTGCTCTGCTGTCTCGTGCTTTCGTTGCTATGGGATGTAATTCTATTACCCACTGTACAGTTAGATTTCAAAAGGGCAGTTCATAAGCACTAATAACATTTGTGGCAATCTGAGCTAAGTTAATGAAAAAGATAATCAAATCTAATGCTACAGGGCAAGATATCTGATATCTCCAGGGGTCATAAAGGGATCATACAGCTGTCTCTGGGCAAGGGGTGGTTGTATGTTTGAGTGCAAGAAGAGGTAAGAGGCAGCAGAAAAGTGAGGGTCACCTTGCTCAGAAGCACCGCGTGCTGGTCACTGGCAGAGGCAGGAGGGGACTGCTGGATATGTCACAGACATGGAGATGCTTATTAGGCTAATGATATTTTTAGTAATGCCAATACTTCATAGATAAGTTTCAGCTGATCCCAGACATTTATCTCAATGTGTTGACTGCAAAATTGGATTAAGTAGTTCAAGCACGGTCCTGCCTTGCCCATAGCAGGTATGTACTGAGCTGGGAGCTGACCAAGGATGGCATTGAAATAGCCTTTGGAATTCTACTTCTGAAGCAAATTTAATATTTTATTGCATTTCTAGACAATACCCAGTGGTGACTTTTTCTTGCTTCTAACTATAAACACTGAGACTTTTTTCGTGGACCCTTTCACCACCACATATTGGTCTATCACTTGAGGGTCCAAACAGCGGCTTCGTGTTCCGTGTAGGTATGTAACTGATAATGTTCAGCAAGGGACACGTGCAATGGGAATTGTAGCTAGCACCCAAAAACATGTTTTCTCTCACAGACTCCTGCTGTATTTATTGCAAGTACCTCCTTCACCTTACTCTGCACTTTTGTACATTCACTGTGAGCATTCTTCTATTGCTACTACTGTTCTTTTTAACACAGATCTGCTTTTGACTACAATAAGGCTTCTGTCGTAGTTTCAGCCCAGGACAGGTTAATTTTTAGCAGTAGCCATGGAGCCTGGTGCCATGTGGGTGTGTCTAGGTTGTTATGCTACACCAGGCACTTCATCAGGAGAAGTAAGGGCTTCTCACTTCTGGGAGGATGATGTGGCTTATTGACATTTCCAATGCATTTTTCTCCATTTCTCTAGCAGCAGAGTGCAGGCCACAGTTTGCTTTCACCTGGAGGGGTGTGCAATACACCTGGAATTGATTGTCCCAGGGATGGAAGCACAGTCCCACCATCTACCATGGGCTGATCTAGACTGCACTGGAAAAGGGTGAGGCTCCAGAACACTTGTAGTTCTTTGATGACATCATCATATGGGGCAACATGTCAGAGGAAGTTTTTGATAAAGGGGAGAAGACGACCCAGATCCTCCTGAAGGCTGGTTTTGTCATAAAATAAAATAAGATTAAGGGGCCTGCCTTAATCTTAAGGAAATTCAGGGTTTAGGAGTAAAATGGCAAGATGACCGTTGTCACATTCTCATGGACATGGTCAAAAACCAGCAAAATACCAGCTATGTCCCCACCAACCAGCAAGAAGGAAACACAGTTTTCTTATCTCATTGCTGTCTCCAGTAAATTTTTCCTATCTCAACTCAGGCTACCTGCCCTTTGTCTGTCTCATTGGAGGGACAGGAAGGAGGGGAGTGGCTCATGGTTTTCATTTGTGTGAGGGTGCTAAATTAGGGAATTCCATTCCTACAGCACAACAACTTCTCATACCAAATCCTAGCCATGAGAAGACATCGAGTGCTACAGCCTGTGTGTGTACGTGGCCAAAGGCAGATGATTAAGAAAAACAAGAAGGATAAGGACTGCACTGAAAGGGCCCCTCCTTCCATTTGACTTCCTAAGCCCCAGAGATTTCCTAAATTAGGTGTTTTAACTACAATACTTTGCCTCTGATAGTTAATAAAATCTGAATAGGTGTACTGGATCCCTTTTTCAATGTCTAGATATTACTAGGTCTCTGTGTCCTCCAGTAAGAAGTGCTAAGAGTTCTCCAATAAAGAGACTTCTCAAAGTACAAATGTGTGATGAGCAGATGTCATGTTTGTTGGTTTCAGGCATCCTTGCAGCCTACAGTGGTGCATATCCCCATCATGTGACAGTCTCGTGCCCATGGGTGCGTGGCCACCGTGCAATTGTTCGCGTGATCATTGTGTGACTGTCCCACCATGGGTCAGTCCACTGCTGGCATTTGCTCATCACATGTCTTTACTTTGAGGAAAAAAAATGAAGGGCTATATTTGATACTCGAGCACTTTTTATTTTTGTCTTCAGAAGAACAACAACTGTGCACAAAATTTAATGGGAAATATTAAAAAAAAAGAATTTTGAAGCCAGGAGCTTTTAGTATGATGGTCTGTACCTTTTAGCAGTGCTTACATGACTTTCATTTAGTAATAGTGGAGTCCTTTGATGTTCTCAATAGTTGAATTTCTATCAATATTTTCTAACTTCTTTCCATGCTTGTTAGAAAAGCTCAATTAACTCCTAGGAGTGAGGTTATTTGTAATATTTCTTCTGACTTTTTTGAGATTTATACCCCACCCCCCCACCAAAATTCAACGGCTAGTCTTTAGAGTTTACTGTAGAACAGAAGAAATAATTGTAATAAATTTTCTTGAACTTGTCATGATAATAATAATCAAATTTCTATAAAGCTTTGTTTGAAAAAAAAATCTAACAGAAAAACTGATTGAAATCTACCATTGACTACATCTACAAAAATTGACTGCTTCAACCCACTCTTTCCCACAGTTCCTCAAGACATCACCATGTTTCTGTTTGGAATGTCTACAATATAAGGTTATTTAAACTATATCAGGTTTTAATTAAACAAGGTAGTTTGGGGTTCCTGTGGGGCAGAAGTTCAACCCCACCATTTTTAATATGTAACACCAAGTAGATTTTGCTTAAATTAACACCAAATAGGCTTCTATTTAGCTTGCTTTCTTTGTTTCTCTGTTCCACAAAAGAAAAATTAAGCTCACCTCTAAGGAAGTAAATGTTATTCTGGAACAGTGAGCAATTACAAAGTTTGCAGCACTGCAAGTAGAGGAAGTTATTTTAAACAACATCAGTCAGCCTTCTATATAACTTCTCTCACTTTCAGCACAGACCTGTCTTTTCACAGGATGGATTCTCAGCTGCAAAGCATCCAGATCCTAATTTATGTGTATGTGAATATTCAAGGTTAATATATTCCCTGTGGGAGAAACAGTCAGTGCCATTCAGACCACATTCTGTTTTCCTCCTTTGCCACAGAGAAGGCTGTTGAAAAGGTGTTTGATGAAATTGCAGGTTCCTTCTCTGGTCTCATGAATTAATTTAATGTTTCTTCTAATTGGGATTAGGTAAAGTACCTCTCCTCATGACTAGACAGCCAGCAGGTGGGACAAATGAGTTTAAATATCTACTCTAAATCAAGGGGACAGAAGATAAATGTACAACTTTTTTTTTCTTCACATGGTAATTGTTGTTCGTGTGGAGCATATGAGTTTTGGAGCTTTTTGTATGCACAGTCCAAATTAATGACCCAAGCACATGTCCCAGGTCACAAATTGACTGGAGAGTAGGGAAAACAAGATTCATGGCTTGGATTTTCAAGCAAATATTGTCCTCTTAGCCACAGGTAGGTGCAAGTTTATTGCCAACTTTACTAGATTAGATTAAATTAGATTAGATTAGGAACCTAAATACAACTTTTGCATGTCTTCTTTGTTACATGTCTGATAGATCTATGCAGTCCCTTGGCTGGTTCTGGGGCTACTCTTCTTACACAGATCCTGAATGCTGCCTGTAAGGACTGGTACCTACAGGGACTGGGGGCCTGTGTGTTGGACTAGGATGCAGGGCAACAGCAGTAAAGTTTATTCTGTGTCTGAGCTGGGCAGCTGAGAAAGCCCAGCCTGGGTACCAGCTTTGAGGCAGTTTCATTTTGCCTATAAGCACGTCTGAACAATGTGTGCACAGCTGTGCAATTAGCTTGACCTTGCCCTTTTAACAGAAGGAGCTTCTACTAAAAGAGGATACATGTCTAGACTGTCAGCCAGACTTCCATTGTGTGTGGCCAACCAGTGTGGTCACAGATTCCTCTTCTTGTGCAGCAGCCTGGTCATTAATCTGTGCTTCCCAACACACAGACCAATCCTCAAAGCAGCTGGCAGTATCTGCTGGAGCACTGGAAGGTAGGGAGCCCTTGCAGTGACAGTGTCAAAAGGAACCAGTAAGGGTGTGCTGAGTGCTGCAAAACTGGTGGGGTGATAGGCATGAGTGGTAGGGTATGGACTGAGAATCTGTCAGGATGAAACCTGTGCATACCTCAACTTCCCTCTGCCCTTTGCATCCTGGTTTTCACATTGAGGAAACGGGGGGTGCCCTAGGCAGGGACTGCAATGACCCCTGCAGGTGCCAGCTGCAGTGCTGACCTGCCCTGGGACTCACCATCTCCTGGCATGGCTACACTCACAACTGCTCCCACTTATCTTGGGGGGGCTTATTCAAAATGCAGATTAACTTGCCATGGATGCTACGACATCAGAAATGGCCCTGTATGGCATGAGATAAGGCTTGGCAGGTGCTAAGAAAGGCTGATGGGCACTGGTGAGTGCATGCACAGAGTACCCCTGCACCCTGCTTTCCAGCACAGCCCTCAGCAGCCATTGCCATCTGACATTTCATTATCCTGTAAATCCCCACATAAAGACAGCAATTCGGCGCTGCTGTGTTGGTTCAGTTCCCAGGCAGATGGCTGAGGTAAAAATGGGTTAAGCATTTAGACATTGACCACGATGATACCAGGATCTGATCGGTTTTTAATCTTTGATAAGATGCTGAAACATGGCTTTAAAATTCACTGCAGCCCTCACATATTTTTTACTTTGATTCCTTGAATTCTTCTTGTCAGTTCCCTCAGAACATCCAGGATGAATACAGGGCTCTGTGAATTGTCTCACTCATGTTTTATACAGAGATAATGCTACCCCTTTGCTTATCAGTTCTATTGACCTGTTGAAAGAGCTGAGAGTGGTGCTGCAAGCTGATTTTCAATTGGTGATATTCTGAATTCCTGGGATAGGTGTAAAATGTTAATTTTATGAGTTAAACATTGAAATGGTGCCATTAGTTTTTAAAAGTCATATTCCCACTTGGCTCTTCTCATAATCACTATTACAAGGAAGATTACTGGGATGACCATGACAATAAAAATATGAGGGGAGAAGTGTTTTGCCTCAATCAGGAGTTTTGAAAGACCTTGGAGTTTTAAAATTTATTTTGCACTGGACAGCATTTATGTGTATGGCTAGTGCCTCTGCTTGCTGTTTATAAGCTGTTTCTTCTCAGAAAATATATAAACCAGGCTCTGGAGGTTTTTTTTAACTGCAGGAGCTGTTTATTAACAGCAGGAGCCCATCACAGATGAGATTGTGGGGGCGGTGTCTGAAAGGTAGAAGCAGGATAGGGTGGAGGACTGAACCTTGAAACCACCCCTTTTTGCTCACTTCCTTGCTGCTTTTCCCTCTTCATCCTCTCCTTTTCATGAGAAACTACTGAACTTGGAAGAAAGGCTCCACATTCCACAGCCATGGCACTCTTTTCTTCCCTCACCCCAGTCTTTATAGCCATTATATGTGTTTTGATTGGGGTAATAATGAAGAAGACTAATGGAGAGAAGGAAAAACGTGACACTAAAAGCAAGCATCCATCTCGCCCATGGGTGGATGAAGATTTAAAAGATGGCACTGACCATCCCTTAGAAGAAGAAGGTAAGAAAAATCTTATCCCAAACACTTCTGTTGTTTGAATTTTATCTGCTAGTACGAATAAAGGAGGTGCAATCTTCTGTACTCCTCCACAGTGACAGCAATGCTCAGTGCAGCACTGCTGCCGTGCCCTGAGCTTGTTGGCTCCCAGGAAGGACGTGGTCCCCATGTCACATCGCTCTTGGTGTAAATATCTTCTCCCTCCAGACCCCACAGATCAGAGTGCAAAATATAGATATTGTATGTATTCTCAGGGACTCCTGTCAGTTCCTCTGTACAGCAGATCTCAGATCTACAAGGGACTCTATGGACAGTGGGAGATCCTGCTGAATTCCCCACAGTCTCTCCTCAGGCCTTATTAGTGTGAGCAAAGGGAAGACCTGAGCAGAGTGTATCTATCTGCAAGTTATCCCACTTTGTCACCCAGTGCTACATATTTGGTCTCAGCACTGCTAAAAAGTTGGAAATGGGTTTATTGCTGTTTTTATGAAGATCCTCCATTTGTGGCTTCTGAGAATGTCAATGGCAGCTTTGTTGGGAGCTGTGTTGATCAAATATTTAAGAAAAAAATGTAATGATGGTGATAATCTGTTCACTCTGCATATTTGAACCTGTACAGAATGCCCTTTATTTTCAGTAGCTGTTTCTGATTTACAATTGGACAAAGTCTGAGTACGAAATATACCCTTCCTTCTTCTTACTTTCTAACTATCATCCATAAACTCACTTTATTTCCTTGTGAAGTAAAAATCTACAGAGTTCTGTTCCTATGAAGATTTTAAAGTTGTAGTTAATACAGCTCTTTTTCTTTTTTCTTTTTTTTCTCCCTCATGTTGGTTTCAAAGGCTTTTTCAGGCATCTGTTTTGTTGGGTTTTTTTTTTTTTCCGATAATGACATTTTCCCTCAGTCTGCTTCTAGGAATCTTAAAACTTACATTGTTCTGCTCATAGACCTATTTCTAAGAACCATTTTAGCTCTTTTGTCAGTGTTCAGTGTACTTTAAGTTAGTGTTATTTATCAGTTTCTGACAATAGTTGATACCAGGAAGGGTTTAAACCTTGTTGACTATTTTCCAAATATATAAAATTTCTTTACAAATTAGTTTATGGGGTGCATCCTTCTTGTTTAATGCAAAATAGATAAAAAATAGATAGTATAAAATTATCCCATAATTTCTTTGTCACTAATGTCTTACTAGTTCAGTTAAATTGCTGCAAGTTGAAATTCCTGTGGGTAGTTCAAATGATAATCTGTGAATTCTTGTCTTGGACTATAGCTGTTTCTATCAGTTAAAAAATTTAGATCCTTTGCATAAACAAACCTATTAGCTCTTAACAAGGAGTCTCACTGCCACAGCTCCTTATATAAGATTTTAGTCTTTTATGTGTTACTTGCTTTCCCTGTTATTCAGGTGCTAAATTAGAAACTGTACTAGTTTAAAATTGCTTGCAAAAATTTTTGACAGATATACATGATGGTAAGTTTTATTTGCTTTTAAATAAAACCTTTCTCAATATGCCATGCCATCCAGTATTAAATTTTCTTGCTGTTTTGCTTTTAGTAACAAATAACCATCTTTTCCTTAATGGTGTGTGATTCAAACCAATGTCTTTGCAGAACAGTGATGTGTTTTATCTCTAGAAATATTAAAATAATTTCGTCATTCGTAGGGAAGTTTTTCTTCAGCAGCCCAGCCTAAGTGAGAAGAGTAGCAAGGAAGAGTAGAGCAGTTAGTAATGATCTGCTACTTTGCTAAAGCCTTAATAAAGGATCAAAACATGTTAACCTTGTTGTCAGTGTTAAAATTTTCACTGACTGCACTAGATGCTGAAATAGAAACACATATGTAAAAAGAGATTTTTTTAATAGTAAAGAATACTTTACATGCTGGGTAAATTCTGCTGTTTTATTTATGTATCTTACTTTAGCAGACAAACTCAGTTCTGCTTAAATGTCTCAAGTTGGCTTGTGTTTAAAGTTCCTCTGAAGCGAATTTGAGTTAGGTAACATGAAACATTCTTAAGGCCTTGTCTAAAGCCTGAATCTAGGGCTGCCCTAGATGAACAAGCTGAATTTTCAACAGCCCCCTGAATAGGAAGGGGCAGCTGAAGACCAAGTCTTTTGATTCTTGTCCCTGACCAAAGCGAGGTCTATTTGCTGAGAAAGTGAAGCACTCTGCTAGAAAAGCACCAACCTTACCTGTAGACATCAGCCCCATGAGCCTTCCCTGAAGTGGAACTGTCACGGATGTTTCCATGAGAAGGACGTAACTTTGAGCAGCAGAGCATTCAGTGTAAGTAGCTGAACTGCTTGGGCAGACTCAGTAGGGTCCCTTACTGGCAATGAAGGGTAGAATGTTGAGGGCCAAGTGCTCCTGAGCTTGTCTATGTTCTGCTTTCTATAGCTGAAGAGATGGATGTTTCTTGGAGCAGCCAGAAACCAGTTCTTTTGTTAAGTGCGAAACACTCAGTCCATTTGTTTAATGCTTTAACTGGCAGTACTTCAGATTTGCTTGCATGCCCATCTATCCTGTAACTTTTTCCTTCATTTATAATATACAGAATGAGAGATTGTTGTGCTGTAGATGGGCAAGGATGCTCTGTGTATGTGTATATCTGGCTGTGTCTTGCATTAGCCATGCATAATTAGACCAGCTGGATACAGATGAAAAAGATGTTGCTTCAGCCTTGCCTTGAATGTTGAGTCACAAGGGCTTCCTTATAGTAGCAGGCATCTTATCCCAAAGTGCTGCTACCTTGTCTCTCTATTGCCTCAGAATGGATCTGGACTGTTACAAAAACAACTTCAGTCTTTAGCCTAGAGAGCTTAATTTTTTGGTCATGCATCCAGAGCCATATCCAGATGGATAAGGTACATACAGACACAGTTTATAGTGGTGTGGAAGATGAGGTTGAAATATATTTGCATCCTTGTTATTCTGGGCAACACTTGCAGAGATTAATAGCAAAGGCATTTTGTTACTACATATTTAGTTGTGGGAACACTGATAATACTCTCTACTTAAGGACTATAAAGCAATGCACAAAGTCCCAAATGTTGCACTCCTGAAAATGCACTACTGGTTGCTTGTGGTACTCCTTGTAATAGACCTGTCCCACTTAAAAGCATTTTTCCTCCCCCCAGTTTTAAAGACTTCCCATATCTTAATAATACTGCTACTGACATGAATGAGGCAGTAACAATTCAAATTTCCTTTCAATGACAGTTCATGTTTTGTATCATTTAGGAACACAGGACTTAGATGGACACAATCAATCTGTGTGTATCTTCCTGCCACTGTAGATACATCCAGCCTTTGTTTTCAGCTGAATGAACATGAAAACTGGACTTTTGTGACCCTTTTTCTTTAACCTTGCTGAAAGGCTGGTCCAGAATTTCATGTAATGGGTTAAAACCCCTCCTCTACCTTCCTACCTGCCCAAACTTATTTAATACTACTGTATACCTATTTAATCTGTTCCACCCTCTTGATTTTAAAGGATTCTCTGGTATATACCGTCCCGTGGTTTATGGACAACAACCAGATTACCTCTCAGCTTTTCTTATATTAGGTTTGCTCTTTATATAACAGCTACTCTATTTCTCTTGAGATGTTAAGAAACCTTATGCAACTATATTCCAGTTGAGGTAATTTTCACAATATTTTGATGTTGGGTTCTTTCTTCCAGGTTCTGTGCCTCTGCAACTTACTACTTCTTTTGCTGAAGACCCCTGACCCACTCTTGAGAGTTTCCAGGATCAGCCTGCTAACCACTATTTATAACCCACTAGTAGAGTAATCAATCTCTTTTAGTTCCCTATTAGTCACACTCAGTTCAGGGTTGGATTCATGACTGGGATTCCTGTAGTGGCCCATTTTGCAGCAGTCTGCCATTAATCAGACAAAGAACCCACAGGGTCAGTTACCCAGCATTTAAGTCCAAAGATCTGAAGTCTTTCTTTATATACATTTAATTTTTTTTACTATGCATCATGTCTGGAAAAGAGAATTAGAGAGGAATTTTATGCTTAGGAAGCAATTCCCTAGAGAAGAAATGTGTTTGGAAAGCAAAAGTGGTGGTCTTGACTGGGGTTTCTCAAGGATCAGTTCCAGGACCAATTGTTAATAATATCTAGTGGTCTTTGCATAAAACCAAGGAGGGTACAAGTGAAATTTCTTAATGACGTACAACCTGACATGAAGCCAGCAATACAGAGAAGTGTCAGTGTAGGCCAACAGAAGTGAAATGACAACTTATTGTTCTCAGTGTGAGTTTGTAATTAAAACAAACAAGCTTCAAACTGAGGTAAAATTTATAACATGATTTGCAGGCTGATTATAACCTCCCATATGGACTGCTGGGAAGAATGTAGTCATCATCCTAAAATGTATCCAGAGAGAATTTTCTGATAGAGATAGAAAAGTAGTACTTTTAAAGTGAAATTCCATTTGGGATGTCGGAGCCAAAACCGTTCCAGATTTACTTAAAAAAGAAGGAAGCTTGATGACTACTGCAACAGAATTGATGGCAATCTTGAGAATTTGGTTAACAAGATAATAGACTTACTAGCAGGATGTCTGTTGTCCATCAAGTGGTGGAATACACAGAGATGTAAACAAGACACTTGTGGTATTGTATAACGTGACCGTACCAACAGGAGTATGTCTAAACACAGCAATTAAAGATATAGAGAGCATGCACTTAACAGATGGTGCTGATAATGATTTTAAGTTAGCATATGGATAATGTTAACTGCTAAGAAAGAATGGTAGACACATGGTGGAAGAGAATATATAATAGATGAATTTATTAAAAAAAAATTGCCAGGAGAGTTTTGGTTTTGTGTGTCAGTTCCCACATTTCTGGATTCTTCTGCTTCAACCAGTATTCCCACGTTGAGTGTATTGATGTTTTCCATTCTCACTTGTTGTCTCACCTTTATCCCATGTACAAATATCTTTGAAAGTACATTTATTTTTTCAGTTTATTATTAAGCTGAACTATCTTGACCAAACAGCAGTTTCACTTCTCTCCTACTTACATGGGAAACTCCCCACCCCTCTCAAAACAACCAAGCACTCATCACTATTTTCCTGAGTGTAAACCACAAAGGGAACATTGTCAAGAGGCATCCTTTTACTTTTTGAGTGTGCAAGATAATAAAAACAAAATTTTTACAAGGGGTCACTGCTTTCCATTAACCTGGAGCCAGGTCCCTGCAGACCATGACCAAGAGTGCTTAACACAGGCATGAAATGCTAAACAAAACTTATTCTCCGGGTGAATTCTTTGTATGCAAAATGAAATGTCTGTTGTTTGGGGACCAGAACCATTCAGTTCAGATTCAGTGTATGAAACTGGATTTATTTCACTGCTTTGCGTAGACTGAGCCACACTTCTGAATATTGCACTGCTTTTAAAATGAACAAAAAGTCAGCCTGGTCTCTAAGGCAACTGCCTACTACTAAAACACAGAAGTAATTGCTGTTTGAATTTGTGCTGGAGATTGCTATGATTTGGGAATAATAGCCTAATAGCAACAGAAAAAGAACTGGAATATTTTTTCCTGACTCAGCTCTCTGTAGCAGATTGCTCAATACTATCGACTAGTCAAAATGCAGCATTTAAAAGGCTTTAACTTCCACATCATAGTTGTAAAAAAATGCTATCCCTGCTATTCTAGGAATACAGGGGAGAAAGATACCTCAGAGACAACAGAAGATTCATTTTGTGATATAAACAGACAGATTTCAGTGGAATGGGGAACCATTTTGAGTTCTTAAATTAAAGACAAGAAACATAATATCCTGCATTTGATATGTTGTTATCCTAAGCATAGATGCCTGACATCCATTTCCTCCTGTGCTGAAAGTATCAGGAAACCAAAGAGCTTAACCCCAAAGTCGCATTTCTGCAGAGCCAAGGCTTGCAGTGCTTCTATGAAACGTGAACATGGGAGAAGTTGACATTCAGCTCTGCAGAGGATATTTTACACATATTGGTAGTTAAGCTCTCTCCTTAACTTCAGTAATTTAATTCTATTTTTTTCTTATTAAACTGCTCAAGAAGGAACACACATGTTCACATTCACTTGCTGAGAAAAATGGACTGGAAGCCTGTCCACTTTTTCAATGCTGTTTCAGCTTGTAACACATTTTTGCAGGTTGAAGTGGAGAAGGCAATGACTTCTGTGCAGATCACACTTGCTAGAGCCAGCCAGGACCCTCCTGTCTCTTGGTATTTAAACAAGGTGTTTATTCAGTAACTGGAGCTGGGGATCAATGAGTTGTGTCAACTGGAACCTCAGACTTTGCATTACCAGTGGTGTAGAAGTGCAGTGTATGCCAGTGCAGGACAAAGGAGTGCCAAGGATATTGACAGCATTCTCCAGCAAAAAAAAAAAAATCCCTAACCACTGGTATTTTCTTGCAGAGGGTGATGAAGAGTGGCAAGGACTTGAAGAAAATGTTGCCCATGTCCCCTTTACTGGCGAGCGCTACTCTGAGGCTGAGATGATTAAAAGGTCACAGACGTTTTACGAGCTTCTAAATAAGAGGAGGTCTGTCAGGTTTCTCAGTGATGAGCCGGTTCCCAGGGAGGTTATTGATAATGTCATCAGAACAGCAGGTAGGTACTGAGTGGTTCAAGGTCTGGGGAAAAAAAAAAAAGGATCAGCATTGCCGTTCAACTGTGTAACTGTGAAAAGGTGGTGTGGAAAAGCCAAGAGAACTGGCATTTTGCTTATGGTTTTCCTAGATTCGCCTGTAGCTGGAATGAATTAGCACCCATTGATTGACTCAGTTTGAACAACTGTATGTTGGAGACTGGTCTGGAGCCTTCCCAATTCCTTTGTGTTTGCAGTTCACCCATAAAGGAAGGAAAGCCTTTCGACAGCATGAAACAAATCACTTCATTTTCAGCCTTCAAAATATGTTAATTAAAATAAAATTTATGTATGGTTTATTGAGAAATCTTTCAAATAGAAATATTGAAATATTTTCTCAAAAATATCAAGCCATGTGTACTTCACCTGCTTTAAAATTTAATGCATTATGATGATATTTATCATGTGTGGGGGGTTTTTTTTTGGGTTGGTCCCCCCACAAACAAATAGATGAAATTGCCTCAGCCATGCAAAATATTTCAGTTGACATAAATAGTTGGTGCTTAATAAAGAGAAAGAATTTCAGTCTAGAACAAAAAAACCTTTTCCAGTCCCTCCAACAGCAGTGCCAGAACCCTGTTGCATATGATTGGAGTGTTATGCTGAGGATCCTCATAGAGTTCATTTGACTGAATGTCAGAAATTGTTTATCTTTTTGTTGTGGTTGTTGTTGAGAATTTATGTGTTTCAAATCATTACTATCATGTCCTGGCCTAATCTCATCTCTGCTTTAGTAACATTGACTTCATCTAGGAGTGGTTTTGACCCTCATTATTTCTCTTATTCTATGAGCCAGCTGCTGCTACTATAGAAAATATTCCCAAGCTGCCTTAGAGAAAAGTTCAGTAGCCTTCAGCAGGCTTAATAATCTCAAGATTCTCCACATTTGAGGTGCATTATTTTCCCTTTAAAAACTGTAAGCAGCTTTATTACTGCACTGTAACGAGTCTCCATCTCCCTGTAATTAACTAGGAGTCATTAAAACACTGAGCATGTTTTGGCAAATGCAGCAAAGCAAACAAGGCTGGCATGCAGATGAAGTACTTAATAATTGTGAAAGCTTTGGGCTGTGTAGAGAAAAAGAAAAGAAGGGGAAGCATGAATGCCATCAGTTTTTATCCGAAACTGAGGAGAGGCAATGTTCACAATATAAAAACATTTTCATATCTCAGGATAGTTCAAGCTGCTTATTCAATGTTTCTCGAACTAAAATCAGTCCTACTCATTACTACTGTATATGTTCAAGATCTTCAAATATTTTTAAATGTGTATGAGGGACCAGAGAGATCTAAGCAGTCTTCTTAACCAATATATCAGTGAACCTGTGCATGTACATATTCTTCAGCTTCTGGCTTTTAACCTCTATGCAGTTAAAATATTCTCCAGGGCTGTTGGTGGGTGAGCAAGCACAGATTTAATATGTGCACACCTAGGAACACCAGGTGTCTGTGGGACAACGAACTCAGACCTGTATGCTCTATGGCACATGTCTGTGTTGTACAGCTCCTCATCTTTGTCCATCAGTGACAGGTTCCTGCAGGTGGTCCCTTAGCCTTGTTTTCCTCAAAGCCATTATTTTCACCCTTTAGCTAAATCCACATGTCAGAGTTGGCTGTGTATTCAGACAGTGACAGTGCTCTTGGTGCACTTTGCAATAGCCTTACTGCTTTCATATATTGCACCACATTACTGCCTCATCATAAGAACCACCAAAAAAGGAATTTCTTACTAATCCTTAATTCTGGCTTCCTGTCATATGGCAGTATGAAAGGACTAACTTCTGTTCTTCAATGGGATTTCACATTCTTTGAGAAAGAAACAAACTGCCAGAACTTATCTCAGTCCTTCTCATCCATGTACTTCCCCACTGCTCAGCTGGTCAGCCTGAAAGTTCACAAGGAAGAGCTGATACCTCTCACTGCCCACCTTCCTTGTGGGTTTTCATCTTTTCCTGTTTTTGTATGAAGGTACTTCGCCTAGTGGAGCACACACTGAGCCCTGGACCTTTGTGGTAGTGCAAGATCCAGATTTAAAACATAAGATTCGTGAAATTGTAGAAGAAGAAGAGGAAATCAACTACAAAAAAAGGATGGGAGACAGATGGGTTAATGACTTGAAAAGATTGAGGTATGAAAAGTCAATTACCTAAGGGGTTTGAAGAGAGCTGTTGTTTCAGTGTAGGAGAGACTCCTATAATTTTCCATTTCTTTGTCCCTCTCACTTTTAATATTTTTCTAAGATTCATGTTTGGAAAAAAACCTTATAAATACGTGTAAAATTGTGCCTTGGTGACTGGTTCATAAAAATGCTTCCAGTAAAAAGGATTACATGCTCTCCATTTTGAGAGTTTTCCAAGCGTTTGGCTCCGTCATTATTTTTTCCTATGTAACCTCTGTGGATGAAACTCTTGTTCCAGATTTTTCCTGTTGTTTGCCAAACAGTGAAGCTCCCAAAGTCACTGGAAGCTTTGCTACTGACTGAGGAAGCCCCAAGGCCTGTCCCTATCCAAGTGCTGAATTACGCAATATTTAATTGTTCCAAATTCCCTCTGAACTCTGACTGACTTGCTTAACTCCACACAATGGAAAGATGTCTACTGAGTCTTGGCTTGTCAAATGGAGCATATGCACAAAGCTTTGTAAGGGTGACTTGCCCTACTTGTTTGAGAATATTACTGTTTTTCAGGTGCTTAGGTGCTATGCAAATGTATGTGCTATGGAAACAATTAAATGCCAGGGGTTCTTATGTTTTGAGTGAGAACAGTAGAAAGCACTCGTTTTCTTGTCTAAATCCTATATCATGATTGTAATTTAAGAAATAAGGAACCAAATTAATTGTAACAGGGATGAAATACCCAGGAACAGGATAACAATTTTTTGCCATCGGAATATATTTAGGCTTAGACCTTAGACAAAAGAGTTTTGAACTTTTCTGACAGCAATTTTCCCTGCAATGACAAAAAAGTTGCCACTGCTGGTAACAGGCAAATCTGCAAAATTACAGGAATTAAATAATCTCAAAGGCAAATGCTCATGAGACCAGTTTGTAGATAAGAGGTCAAGAACTATCTCTTATTTATACGCAATTCCACTCTTCAGACTGAGCACATCAACTCCTCAGCCAAATCTGTTAAAATTCAGAACTCTATTCAATCTGTTTTTTTCTTTCTGAAATGTTCCCATTTAAACTGATAATACTTAATCCTTTGCAGTAAATGTTCTAAGGTTTAGTCCACTGCTATAATTGGCATGTACCTTTAGTGCCCCTTTGCAGACAGTAAATGTAACTTACAGGAAGGTGAAAAGGTTGCAAAATAAATGTCTTAAGCATTCTTTTGCAGGACAAACTGGATCAAAGAGTACTTGGACACTGCTCCGTATTTGATCCTCATTTTCAAGCAGGTATATGGGCAGCTTCCAAATGGCAAAAAGAAGACCCACTACTACAATGAAATCAGTGTTTCTATTGCCTGTGGTATCCTGCTTGCTGCACTGCAGGTATGTTGACAGAACTGACATACTGGGATTCAACATATTAGTTTGGATTATGTACCAGGATTGTTCTGCCCAAATGATTTAGATTTTAACATTTTCACTCTCCCAGATTACTCGAATTCCTGACAATATGTCTTAGTTTTGAGTTTTAAAATTATGCTACTGAGATCTACATCTGAGAAGGTGATTCCTATCCTCAGTACTGGTTATCAGGAAGAAAAATATAATGTAGCTCCCAGAGTTGTCACTCTTCTCTCGGCACAGGCTTCAGCCCCTGTGGTTTCTGCCTTATGCTAACAAGGCTGACAGGCTCTTCAGACTACCCAAGCATGGCTGTGCAGTGCCACACTGGCCCTTTCTTTTCAGTAATCCATATAAAACAGCTTGACAACAAATCACTTTTAGTATACAATGCTGCAAAAAAAAAAAAATCAGGGGCATATTCCACAGGACAGGCTGTACTATTTCAGTCAGTCTTTCTGAGGCACTTCTGAAAGTGAACTGATTTCTAAAGCTCAGCATGTTTGACACCAGACAGTTAGATTTTCTCAGTGGTTACTCAGTACTCAGTTCTGCTTCCTGTATCTGATGTACTCACACAAGTGTTAAATAGAGAAGCTATTCTGATAGTTAACCTGGCCTGTCAGCAAGATAACAGCAAGGTGCCTCCTCTTATATTAGGCCAATTTTCTACCAGGCACTGGCATTTCTCCTCCATTCTGTTTTGAATGACACTTCCTTTCATGCATTGCTGCTCCTCAGGCACCATTCAGCACCACCACTATTAGCTTTTCTCCTCTTGAGAAGATCGTAGAAATTACTTAACGTGACAGGTGCATTTCCTAGGCACCTCTCCCTGACTGACTTTTGTATCTCAAAGCCTCCCAAAATGCTTGCATTACATAGGCATAGAGACTGAAATCCACAGGTGCAGCTCTTAGGAAGAGACTCAGCTGCATGGTCGTACCTTGGATGACGTCAGCTTTTTATTGTCAGATTTTTTTAGGGTTTTTTTGAGATTTTGTATAAGAGGAAGAGTGACACATAGACATATTTTGGAATTCTGATGTAATCTGTAACAATGGCCACTGTGAGAGATGTCAGCAGTCTCCTGTGACAACTTCTGAGGCAGAGCCTGTGCCCCCTGTCCCTGTGAGGTACAGCTCTTGAGGAGGAACAAGTGTTCACAAGGCTATATGGCATCTTCCTGCCCGCTGTATGGAGGCAAGAACTGGAACATTTCTCTGTATGAGCCAGATCACAGAATCATGGAATAGTTTGTTTTGGAATGGATGTTTCATGGTCACCTAGTCCAACCCCCAGCCCCATGGGATGACATTCCAATTGTATCTCCACAACTGCCTCTCAACTTCCCTGTGGCTGTGGATCCCCCATCTCACTGAGCATGGCAGGCAGGCTCTGGCTGTGGAGCACACAGATGTGGCAGGCAGACTGGGCTGGCTGCTGTGGTGGAGAAACGTTCTCCTCCTCTGTAAGCAGAGCACCATCTTTTATGGTGCCACTGGGGCTGTCAGCACATCAGTGTTCTAAAGCCAGCAGCAGGCCTAGCGAAGCAGCGTTTCTGGGCTAGCCAACAGAAGGATGTGTGCAGGTGTGGTGGGAGCAACCACTGCGAACACAGAGCACAGCCCTCTGCCTCACTCTGTTGCTGTCTGTCTTGCTGCAGAACGCGGGTCTGTACACGGTGACCTCCACACCCCTCAACTGTGGCCCCCAGCTGCGGGTGCTGCTGCGGCGTCCGGCAAACGAGAAGCTTCTCTTGCTGCTGCCTGTTGGTTATCCCAAGAAAGACGCCACTGTGCCCGCACTGACCCGCAAGCCGCTGGAAGACATCATGGTGGTCATGTGAGCCCAGTGCCTGGAGGAAGGAGAGCATTCCTGCTGACAGCTGAAGTTGTCACTGCTGTTGTCACTGCTCTTTCTGTGCATCGTCCCCGTGTCATTGTTGCTCTGGCTGTTTACACCTCTGTTTCTTTTAGTGCTAGTAATCTCCTAAGAGCAGTGAGCAGTCAAGCACTGTGCCTTTGGGAGCTGCTCTTACCTGTCTGATCAGGGGATAAGTACAATGGCATTTAAATGACCTTCATCACTTGATTTTTCTCATGCATTGTGGGGACAAATCTCTCCTTGAACTGGAATATATATTTTCCTTTAACTTGTGATTGCCATTACACAGTTATTTTAACTTAAGAATTTTAATGAAGGTTGTATTAAAAGATACAAAGAGGTCAGACTCAGCTGTCCTATCTTGGTCAGTGTGTGCTGTTTAAATGTCCCTTCTCCTTCACTATGTTCACTATGTGTTCAGCTATCTGTAGAAAGATGCTATTTTCCTCTTACATGGTAGGATTTCTCTACTTGATTGATCTCACAAACTTCCTCGGTACAAGGCTTTCTTAAATTATTGTGGCTACGAGTGTCGTAGGTTGGGGTAAATTTAGTAGGAACAAAGCATACAAGTAATTTGCTTGTTACCATTTATTTATACACGTTCCAGGCACAATTAGACCATGTGGTAGCTATCAATCGCATCCCTGCTTCAACTGGAAGCAGCCCAGAGGGAATTACTCTTCTGGTTATCCTGTTTACCCGGACCTATACCGGTTTAACACCCGGTAACTGAAACTGCTGTAGAGACCTTGCCCCGTAGGAGGTGCTTTCGTGTCAGCGCAGCGCAGGGCTTTGGGAGCGGCGCGCTGGAGGCGCTGCCGGTGCCCGCGCGGGCAGAGCCCCCTCGTGGGGCCGCGGGTCCCGCCGGCTCCGCCAGCAGCGAACGGGACAACGCTGAGGGAGACGCGTCCTTCCTGCAGGTCTCTGTTCTGGGGAACACTTTCCCACCCTGACCTCTGCTGCATCTAACGTCAGGCAAGCTCAGCCAAATTGGCTTCAGCCGTCCTTGAGGGATGAGAGGCTGGAGAGCAGTGCCGCGGAAAGGGACCTGGGGGTCCTGGTCCTCGGCAAGCTCAACGTGAGCCAGCAGTGCCCTGGCAGCCAGGAGGGCCAACCCTGTCCTGGGGGGCATCAGGCACAGCATCGCCAGCTGGGCAAGGGAGGGGTTTGTCCTGCTCTGCTCTGCACTGGAGCAGCCTCGCCTCGGGTGCTGGGGCAGCTTTGGATCCCACAATATAACAACATTAAACTATTAGAAATCATCCAAAGGAGGGCAGCAAGAATGGTGAAGAGCCTTGCAGCGAAGATGTATGAGGAGTGGCTGAGGTCACTTGGCTTGTTCCATCTGGAGAAGAGGAGGTTGAGCAGTCTACAACTTCCCTGTGAGGGGAAGAGGAGGGGCAGGCACTGATCTCTTCTCTGGTGCCCAGTGACAGGACCCGAGGGAATGGCCTGAAGCTGTGTCAGGGGAGGTTTAGGTTGGATATCAGGAAAAGGTTCTTCACCCAGCGGGTGTTTGGGCACTGGAACAGGCTCCCAGGGAAGTGGTGACAGCACCAAGCCTGACAGTTCAAGAAGCATTTGGACAATGCTCTCAGGCACATGGTGTGACTCTTTGGGATGATCCTGTGCAGGGCCAGGAGCTGGACTCGATGATCCTTGTTAGGATCCTTCTGACTCAGTAGATTCTGTGATTCTGAGTTACCTCACTCCTCCTTATCTGAAGTGTAACCTGGTTTAGTGGTAGGCTCATCAGGGGGATTGGAACTACATGATCTTTAAGGTTCCTTTCAAACAAAACCATTCTATGATTCTATACATCAAATCCCATTTAGCATCACTTGTTGTCAGCTGAGAAAGTGGAGAGGATAATGTTTTGCAGAGGTGCAGATTTTGGCCATGTCAATGCATCTGTCACCCAGTAGGAAAAACTGTTTTCCTCATTGACAGACCATTTTGCTGGTATTTAGCAGATATGGCTGTGTGTTCACCTGTTGTAGCAGCCCTGTTTCAATTCTCAGTGGTGCAGCTATGGCAGAGAGTTTTTTATGCAGGCCTAGTCTGAAATGAGCTCTTGGAACTATAGGGAAATAAAATAAAATTTTAAGAAAGGAAGTCCTGGGTCTACACACTTTCTTTTAGTTTCTAAAATCTAGTAAAGGAGATAGGGATTAGCTGATTCAAGTGAAGGCTGATCGGCAGCAGGTGCCCAGTTATCAGGAATACATATTAAAGTCACTGCTGCAAGTTTTCCTTCTGTGCAGATGCTGCTCTGCCCCACCATGTGCCTTCACAAGCAGTTTGTACCTGCTGGTGCTACTATGTTTTAATTCAGAGTTCACATCAACAGAGGGAGGACTGAATCCCTGTCATGTTGCAATCTTTCCTACAGAAATAAACTCTCAGCTACAGAAATAAATTGCTTCTGCCTGGTCTCAGTCTGCAAAACAGATGACACTCAGAGAAACTTTACCAAATGAATTCAGTTTCAAACAGCAGGAGCTTACATATATAAGGCTATTTATAGTGTGGTTTCATAACTAAAGAACAAAGAACTAAAGCAGTTTAAAAAATATACAAAAAATTGACACAATAACAAGTTTTCGTATATACTGATATACCTCTTCACACCAAAGAAGATTAATGGGTGTTTTTTCCCCCCATGTGCTAATTCTAGAAAATAATATACACATAGTAGTTGAAAAAATCAAGCTCTCATACCTACTGAATGGGAAAGATTCTATGCATTTCTGAAATCAGGAAAAGTAAGTAAAATAAGCTTCTTTTTTATTTTCTTTCTTTCTTTTAATCTCCCATACAAATGCTTATGGAAATACTTCGGTGGTATTACAACTGCTGATGATGCTGCAGTCTCTTGTAAATCATGTTAGTGCTCCTGTAGTGACAAACTTACTTGGAATTGCCACTGTTCTTTAATAAGTGCCCTGTCTTTACTTAAAACACAATTAAATAATAAATTTTGCCTTTGCATGCAACATATTGTTGAATAAAACAAAGGTTAGCATTTAAATTGTTTTACATTTAACTAGGGATACCTGGTTGGCATTTGTTCAATTTCAAGGTAAAAAATGTTTTTCTGCTATCTAAATTGAGTTTCCCATGTTTCCACTAGTGTCCTTTGCCTGTTGGCCTGGTTCCACCTGTCTCCTAGAGAAGTCTGGCTTCATCTTCTGTGTATCTTTCAATCAGATGGCTGCAGACAGCAACTAGTTCTCCCCATTTCTGGGATCTTTCTTCCTTGACCTGTGTGGACAAATTTGTGTGCACTCAGGGACTTTCACTGTCTGAAATTTGTCAGGCAAATGCTCTTGAAATCAGGTGCAACACGGTGGGTTGCATGACAATCCAGGTAATTAAGGGAATAAGGATCACATTTGTTGGAACCACGGCCAACTGCCCATCTCCTCCCACTGCATGGATGACTGAACTGGCTTTGGTTTCAGTCTGCCCTTGAACAGGGAGCTGGAAGGGCTTGCAGCTGGTGCTTCATTAGCATCCAGCTGGCCATGCCATGGGGCAGGGAAGCATTACTCCCAGAGCAGCACCACTTTACACACTCCACCAACTTCCTTTCAAGACAGGTAAGCCAGAACCCAAGTGATGCTGCTAGGAAGTAGTTTTGTGTTTTTAATCTTAGTGATTCAGAGTGCAGGGTCTGAGGGTGGGTATGTGTGCCCATCACCTCCATAGCTGTATGATTGAGTGTAAGATTCCCATAAATTAGCTGGGCTGTAGTACCCATGTAAGTTCTCTCTGCTTGGTGGAAATAGCAGGTTGTCAGTATTTAGCTTCTTTGCAAGTAGTTTAAATGCTGTTATCTTGCATTTGACTGAAATAACTGTTCCCAGGCACAGTTAGTGGGTCTGAGCTGGTGCATGGGGATGTAACAGGCTATAGTTTATCAGCTGTGTATTTGAGCATTTCTTACCATAAAAATTCACCCTACTACAATAAAAGTAAAGCAACTTCTGGGTGTGAGGAAGTTTCAGCTTGGTGTTGCATACCCCAGATGAACAGGAGCACACAAGCCCCTACCTCAGGTTGTGGTTTTGCTCTGATTAAGCTGCAGCACTTCAAAGACACTTAAGCAAGTAGATGTGCAGTCAGCATCTGATTGATTTATTTCTTTAATTGCTACGTAGGTCTTATGGGCCCATGAAAAATCAATCTTGAGAAATAATCCAGCTTGCACTCCAAGGCAGGATCAGCTGTATTTCATTGCCAGGTACTGACAAAACATGAATCCACAGCACTAATAAACTGCTCCCAGCAAAAGACTTGAAAGAAATGAAAATGCAAATGCTAATTCTGCCAGCACATGCAAGTCCTAAGAAGTTTTTGTTTCCAGAAGGACTCAGCCTTGGCATTACGTTGTGTCACTGATGAGACTTCCATGAAGATCATTAGGAAGAGATTGGGCTACTGTATTGTTTTTAGAGGATTTTCTCTCACCTGAGCTTAGTCAAAGTAAGAGCTGTGAAAGTAGGACAGACATTGTACTCATCACTTAGAACTCTCAAGGAAATTAATTTTTTTGGCTAACATTACCTATATCAGGCATCTTCGAGAGCCAAGCCTTTGCCCATTGAACTCTCATATGCTTGTGGAGTGTAAATAGTGAGAACACTTAATGGCATGAGGCCTGGGCAACAAGTTCATTCAAATTTTAGGTGGAAGAGAGTCACTGAAGCTTGAATCAGGTGCAGCAGCAAGTTACCAGTCAACTATCACATCCTGTTCCAGGTTGTGTATGTGTATTAACTTAGCTACAAGATTGGAACTGAGCTGAATTGGTTCTGGTAGAAACAAAAAAAGGTGTTCCAAGACCCAGGTAAGACAGTGTAAGATATGGGAAAACAGTGCTGATCACTGAGATGGATAATGACCATGACCTTAGTTACCAAGCTTTTTGAGACATGGATTTGAGAGATGAGATGTTTGAAGGATTTTTAAGAGAACTCTTGGAATTTTTTATGAGGAGCTGCCCTGTGCCTGGGGGTAAGTTCATGTCTATTTCTTGAGAATAAGATCTTGTAAGTGAGACCAGAGTCCAACAGTTTTGCCCTGCAATGTGACACAATTGGTGAAGCTATCCTGAGGAGCACCTCTTGCACATACCAAGTTGAAAGTGTGAATATTGGGAGTCAGATAGACAAAATCACACCTGTGTAAATCCACAACAGATATGCTTCAAAGAGAGGATCTGCTTTAACAGGCTGCCTTTTTTTTTTTCAGTTGGATATGAAGTAGAGCCATGGGTCTGTAGATTATGCACTGGATTTTAATGTAGCTTTTGTGTCATTGCTTTTGTAGTGCAAATGGTCCAAATGTCAGAATGCTTTTAACACCTTAAACTATTCCTTTAGCTCACTCATAGGATGGCAGTTACTCATTCAGCTTGCAGAAGGCTGTCACAGCCAATTCTCTGTGGGACCAACACCAAGGTACCACTCTTGGGTAAAGAGGAATACGTTCCCTAGCAGCTTGCTGGGAAAAGATATCTCTATGCAAGTAGCATTAGCAAGTGAAAGGGTTAACAGTGACCTGCTGGTTTCGCCTTCCTGGTGCAAATAAATATGAGATGTGATATAAGCCACCCCTTTTTCAGTCTGAAGATCTTAGCCTGCTTTCAGACTAGTGTACCAGTAAACTTGTTCTTTGTGGTTTATGACTGAGGAAAAAAGAAACAGAGCAGGACAAGCCACAACTACCAGGCAATGTCCACACAAAGGGTCAAAGAGTTGAGGAGAAAAATAGCTTCCCTATGCTGGCCATTCTGTTTGTTCCTGTTTGTGAGCTGGTATGCATTTAATTTAGAGCTGACTAAATTTCAGGAGATTAAGCGACCCTTGAAAAATCTGTGTCATTCCTGGAATAATGTGTTAAAAGCTACTAATGAATGATGACTTAGCTGCTGTCTAGAAGGACAGTTGCGGCACCACTCCTCTTTGGTATGGGGCCTTTTATTTCTCAGGGTCCTTTTTGGACTTAATGCAATACAGCAGTTCATTCTTTAATATTGGTCTCTGTTTCCCTTTTTGCTGGAAAATGAAAATGAGGCACATGATGGGAGAAGAATAATTTTAAATTCAGTGAAATATAAATATTGGTCAAAGCAAAAAGGTGGTGTAATCAATAAAGTGATGGATAGATATATGTACCTTTATACATTTAAATGTTAAATAATTACATCTTTTACTGTTGCGCAAAATGGCATGAGGTAAGAGCATCCTCAACTTTAAACTAGGGTGAATTATCAATTAACTTTAGTAGTAGCTGGGCCTGCAAAGGGAAGAAAAACAAACTTCAAAATGAATACTTGAAATATTTATAAATACATTATCTATTTAGAAATCAAAAGCCACTGAAAACACTGATTCATTTTGATTAACTTTCAAGAAGCATGAAAAGAATTGTGATTATTTCCTTTCACTGCTTTGGAGACCAAAGGAGCATGTGCAAGTGTAATCACTTGAAAGATATTTAGGATCTGTTTCATGCTGAATTGTATTTCAGACTGCCCTTGAAATGAGAAATTTTATTTCCAAACTGTCTACTAGCCAGAATGTCAAGGCAACAACTGACCATCTATATGTAGGATTCCAGACTGTGTTTCAGCTTAAGGCTGTGTTATGCACAGATCAGGGCACAGTGGCTCATTTCAGTGGCTCAGTGAGATCTGAGAGACAAACGATTCACAAACCTTAAATACACTGTGGCTCAAATGTCTCAGTTGGCTACAACAGCATCATAAATCAGAGGTGGTCAATGGATGGTGCCTGACAGGGAGATGTCCTGCTGTGACCACTCACTCTGGCTGTGCAAGTGCATGTGAATGAGTGTGGATAAGAGGTTTTATGTACATGTATAAAGCATAGATGAGGACTGTGGCACAGCAGAACTGTTCTTGTCTCACGTGATACAGATCGGTGCTTCCTAAGTGGCTGCAGTTTTACCACTTTCCCGGGAAGGGAATCCTAGGCAAGCACCAAACATTGCTGGTTTTGGAAGGAACAGAATTAAATCTTGGAAAAAACCTCATATTAAAAGGCCAGAATGTTTCTTAAAGACTTTCTTGGTTCTTGTCAGAAGATAGGAATGTTTTAGACAGGACAACCTCTAACTATTGCTTCTCCCTGATACCTGGTACAGTCTGAGTGCATTCATGATGAATGAACAGCAGCAAAATAATATCTGCTTCTTGTTTATCCATTTTCTTATGTTTTTGACCTCAGTTTCTTTTCTGTCCTTCACATCTGTCACCTCACAGTATATTTTTGCCATAGGTACTTTTTGAGCTTTGAGCATGGTGTTCCTATTCTTTAATAGAACAAGCATGAATACTATGCAGAGTGTTGGCTGGCAGAAGGGTCAAGAAAACATCACTTTTCAAGGTCAATTGCAAAATCTCCATCTTTCTCTGCTTTCTGTGCTTATTTTTACTGTGAACTTGAACTCCACTAGATATGTAACAAAAAGTGGGTCTGACTCCAAAGTTTGTCTTCCTTTCAGCTGCATTTGTTATACTATATCTTTATAATTAGATGGCAAAACACAAGTAGAAGTCTGAATGAGGTAATAAACAAAGGTTAGAGCAAACTCTTGTCAACTGTTGTCTATTTTAACTGCCAGGAGAAATCTGGCAGGCACATCCTTTCCCTGCAAATCGAAGTGAATGAACACTGTCTGTGAATATTACCTTCCCATTTAATTTAGTAAATTCTTGATGAACAAATTGCAAAGTTCAAGAATGTAATTATTTGGGATTAGTAGAGAATTTCTTTAGCATGTAATTGATATTCTGTGGATCATTTGATTAGCAACTGAAAACAGTTTGTAATTGATGCTGTAATTAGCCAGCACAGTGCTCACTCCATATAAGACTGGAATGTTATAAATTTGGGTAGACCCAGAATACAGAGCAGCCTGAACAGAGTAGCAGCTTGACTGCTAACTAACTAACACTGGACAGATGTTTTGTAGAAGACTGCACTTTCACCTGTAGGAATTGAATACAGAAGGTTTGCAATCAAGTCTGAATCAAAAATTGCCTCTGAATTCCCTTACCTTTAATTCTGTGCTGATGTCATCTGTCTGTGGGTTCCCACTCTGTGGGTTTTACGTCTCACAGGTGGTTCAGGGCAGAATGGACTAAATGGGACTGATTTATGAAAATCCACATGGAGAGGAGTCATGGATGGTGAAAGGTCCTCTGCATAAATGCCTACTTTCTGTGGGGTGTCCCTTCAGAGCAAGACTGGAGGCTGTGTATTTTCACCTGCACAATCATGCAGCAGACCTGTATTGTGGGAGGACCGTGTTTCCTTTCTGGCCCTTAGATCCGGGAGGGCAGAGTCCTTCTGTGAGCAGCTAAATGGGGAAATACTATGGAGATATGGGAATATTACACTATATACCATTTTCTGCATGCTATGATATTTTCATACCATATTCAGAGTCAGCTGATGAGACAGTGTTGCCTGCAGGCCAGTATCCCTGTCCAGAATTAAAATACCTTTTGTAAGAAAAAAGTAAATGATATTTTAAATAATCTTGCTTTTCTTCAGTTTGTTTATGAACTACATACCTAACCTGACACTCCTGTTATGGTCTCTAAGGGCTGGATACATAAATGAAATTCTATTGTTTAGCTCCTCAGAGAAAGTCTATTGATATGGAAGGAGCTTTCCCCTAGCCTTTTGTAGATACAATCCTTTTTTTTTTTTTAATCCCCAGCTGCTCCTTCGTACCACTAGATGGCACGAGAACACCGTATAGGAAGAGAGAACCTTTGCCTGGAAATAAGTTGGCTCCTTAAATACTCACACTCCAGTCACCTTTAACCATACTCTGTTACCCAAATCCAAGATCTAGGAATCTCAAAGTTAAAAGCTAGAGTGTTAGCTGTGATCAAAAAAGGACCGCACACAAAGACTGAATCTGTTGTGCACTTTAATAGCTTAAGTACAGAGTTGACTGTAAATGCAAAGGTTGAAACTCACTTCATCCAAGCTCTGACAGGCTTGAATAGGTGGAGTTTTTCTTTACTGTGGAAAGGACCCAGTTTCCTCTAGTTACCTAGCCACGTCTGCTTTGCAGTGACATAGATACAAAGTTTCCCATTAATCCTGAAGCAGACTGTCAAGTTCACAGGTGTCTTCAAATAAGAATATGGTCACTAATTTTCAGCCATTTCCTTTCATTGAATTAATTCCCCATGTATTCCCCTTCCTCCCCTGTGGGTCTTCATACTCCAGACATCTTCAATCCTGGCTGGCCAGCAGCTAAGACATGACACACAGACCCCTGTCTCTTGAGAAGCAGATCCAGCTCTAATCTACTCAAAGGCTATTACTTGCTCATGCGAAATGCAAGGCATGGCTGTCCTCTGAATAAAGCTTGTAGACTTTTTATAATTTCTGCTGTTTGCGTGCAAGAAAAGAAGATCATTCCTTCTTTCTTTCCCTTCAGATATGGATAAGCCATAATGGAATTATGTAACATAAGAATGAGAAAGCTGTGGAGAAAAAGCTTTCCCTCCCTCTTCTCCCAGTTTATCTCTGAAGTAAATCTTCATTTACTTTCTATTTAAAGGATTTTGGAATGAGCTATGTATGAAAACTAGAACTCTCTCTACTTCCATGAGTGGTGGGAAAATTAAGCCTGGGATTTTAGATAACTTGTGAAGTAAGTACAAGTCACCTTTTAATATGAAGAGTGGTGACCTTAGAAGCCTAATGGGAGCATAGAAGGGCAAAAGGGTCTGGGAGTGGAACACAGGTTTGAAGGCATGTCTGTAAGGCTGTGCTCAGGCTAGACCTGTTGTGTTACAACAAAAACGGTGTACTGGCGAAGGTAGGCTTGGATTTGCCTGCAGCTGTGGAGGAGTTACTTGGTTGTCCAAGCAGAGTCAGTCAGATGCCAACACCAAGTGAAGGAACATTCTCTTTATGGAAGATTCAGTCATGTGTCTAAGAGACAAGACTGGAACTCCTGCCCATGTAACACTGGATAAATCACCTCCCATATTTTTTCTGTCAGTGCATGAATGGTGGGATTTGTGCTGATAATCTACAAAGGAAATGAAAGGGAAAAAATTACTCAAGCAGCCCATGATTATCTTGGTCTGATAATCTCAAATTTGCTGCTTACATCAGTTTTCCAGGTTTCATATTCAGCTTATCTGTGACTAAACCTTATCTGTATTTGATCATTAATCACTAATGTATTCTTCCTGTAATAGTCGTGGATTTTGAAAGGGTACCAGGAAAGTAGGAGACCAAGAAAGAATAGATAAACACTGCAGAAATATTTTAACCCTGGGCAGACTAGCAGCAATGAACTTTGTGCACTTGAGGAAGAAAAGATTTTATACTTGAACTTCAAATCTGTCTTGGATGCTGCTTTCAGCATTTCAGTTACTCCTGAGGAGGATTCCAGGTGTCTACTTGAAAACAGAAAGTGTTCCCAGGCAGGGGTTTCTTTCTATACTGGGTGCTTGTGTAATCACAAAGAAGAAGAAAAATTCTTACAAAGGCAAGGGACTAGATTGAATGTGCAGTGTTGTATTTTTTTTAAAATAGATTCATACAAGTTTAATGGAAGCCTCTCTACTATGTTATTTGTATAATGGTTAAATAGATATGACTGCAATTTCTCCAATTAACATGATTCTTTTGTGCTTCCTTGCTGTGTAACCTAATGTACACTGCCTTGCACTTTTTCACTAGAGGCAATACAGAGCAGTTGATGGAGAAACTGACTTTGACAAAATACCTTTAATTTTAACCTTGAAAGAGTTGCTAAGGGGAAAAATTGAAGCAGAGGGAGCACTGAGAACTAAACAGTGAGAGGGTCTTAGGAATTCATGGCATATGTGGTAAAGAGTGGTTACTGTTTTGCAGAGCTGTATTACTTCAGAGATACAATTCTGCAATTTTGCCAGCTATTCTTTGGTATTTTTGTAAATCACAGCCGTAGGAAATTATTAGTTGTACATGCTCTTGGCAGCCCCCCTGCATGCATCCCCTTACTGATTGCACCTGGAGCTGAGGAGCAAGCCTCAGGTGGTGTGGTTATGCCTGATCTGCTTAAAATTAAGGAGTAGAAATCAGAGTGATGCTGAGGATTGCAGAGGTGACCACCACCTCACCCAGACTAGCCTGTGGCTCTTGCTGAGCTTGCATGTGCTGGGTATTGGGCATCTGTCAAAGCCTGTGGTGGTGCAAGGCAGAAGGAACAAGTTCTCCCACACGAAGAAAGAAAAGTGTTTGGCTGAAGGAGGAAATAAAGCACTGATCCCCCAGTCCTTAAAGATAAACTCCTATGAAAGACTGAAGGGTTGATTATTTTTATTGGTGGAGAGCCTAAGGGGAGGGCTTGTCAAGCAGATTAAACCATTTTTAGGAGCAGAGCAGGATTCTCCTGCAGCACTTTCCATCACACCTGCATCCTGATGTGAAATGAAAAGCGTGTGTGTGGTGGTGGGGGAATGTGGAGGAGGGAAAAGCTGCACTTGGGAGAGCTGAAGTGGTAGCAGTTAGTGATGGAATCGTTTCCTATCACTGCTTTTACCCAATTAGCTTCTCTTGTGCTGATTTCTTTCTGTTAACCCCACGATAGCCTCTGAGACTTGTTTATCATCCTGGGGCAAAATGATTCCAGCCTGCTCTCACCACTCTTTTCTCCTGCACGCAGTGTTGCTGATGTGTCTAAGTGTCCAGAAGAGCCTGAGGACAGAGTGGGAGGATGTTTTCTCTCATTTTTGTAATCTCTCTGGGCCTGTGACTCTTGCTCAGCACTGTTCTATTTCCCCCTGCTTCTCCCAGGCACCCGGGCTGTGAGAAGCAGTGCTGTCGTGCTGCAGCAAGCAAGGTGCTGTGCAGCTGCTGGGCATTCCTCCGTGCTGGGCCAGGTACTGCCTAACCTTCCCTTTGGGAGGTGTTTGAACATTGTTCAGAGCAGTCTGGTCACGGTGGGATGGCAAGGATGCACTGGGTAGGGCAGGGTATTATTCAGTGCTGCCCTTTGACAACTAGGTTTTACTAATTTCCTGGTTCTGCTGCATGATGTATCTCCCAGACAGAAGGTAGGAAAGGCTGGGGGAGTGTGTTTGTCTCAGAGAAAGAAGGTATTTGGGAGGACACCTGGAGGTTCAGCCAGGTGTTGTGACAACAAAAGATGGCTTTTCTTTATCTAGAGCAAGAGTGTGAATAAGTGATGTGCCTTCAGAGACTGAAGGTTATGCTATAAGCTCATCTGAGTCTCTCTTCTCTTCTAACTTTCTATTCAATTGTTTGGATCAGCCTTCTACATAAGAATATCTTTTAGGTGGCAAGTCCATCACAGAAGACTTCTGTGACTCTTCAGTCCTGGTACCATTCTCTATTTTTGTATTGCCCTACAGAACCTCTGCTTTAGGGTCTTTAAGTCTCAAAGAGGAGGCTTGTACATAAAACAGAACCATGCATTTCCTAATAACTAAACTTTGGGGGAGAGGAATCAAAGAAATATATAAGCAGATAATTCATGTACAGACCAGTTCTTTTTAGAAGACTATCAGCCTAAAAGTGGAATCTACTGGGACTCCCAGCTTTGAGTAGAGAGAAGGTGGAACTGAAGGCTGTCTCTCTTAATAGTCTCCTTGAATACTTAAGGAATCATGCCTTTAAGCCCACTCAGATGATCCCTCCACAGTTTTAACTTCTTACATAGCTGCTTAATCTGACTTTGGGAAGCTCTTGTACTATCTCATGAAAACATTTTTATGCCTTTTTCTAGAGTATTCCCTCACTCTACTTTATAATCTGAAAGGAGAGATGAGACCCCTCCATAGCCTCTGAAGGCCTATGTGTTCCTAAGTGTGATAACCCTCTCCAGAAGTGGTAGGTAATTGGCTTAGCCGTATGAAACTGAATGATGTTCTTTTCTGCTTGATGTAGGCAGCTTGTTTTTCAATGTAACTCCATGTTTTTATACAGAAAATTGCCTTCCGGTAATCAAACAAACATTTAAAAGATTATATATACAATTTCAGGCATCTTCAAATCCATCACAGATGTCCTTGGGGTTTTGTGTGCTCAAGGGAAAGCTCTGGCACTTAAAGATGGAAGAAACGGGAAGAAGATGAGAGATGGAAAGGGAGAAGCTAGTTGCTTTCAGAAATATGAGAATTATCAGACTGAGCCAGACTTAGACCATGTAGTCTGGCTTGGATACACTGAATGCAGAAGGGGTCTCTAATTATCACTCAGCACACACTAGTGCTGTACATGTCTTCAGTCATGTAGGCTTCTGGTGTCTGCATAGCTGAACCATCTCCCTTTGGAGCTGGGATCCCTGTAAGCAGAACTAGAACTTAATTACTCTGCTGTTCCTCCTGGGAAGGGATCCACACACTGACGTCTGATATCAGTCTGAGCTAAGGGAGGAGCAGGGAAAGAGGAGCTGTTGCCTTACTGTGGAACAGCTGCATTTTGGGCTCACTGCCAAAAGTGGGGGAGGAGAACTTCTGGAGGCCTGAAGAGATAGAGAAAGGCAAATCCCTCCAGGTCTTAGGCTTCAAGAGACCAACGCTGTGTGTGGGCAGGAGCTGGGACGCTGTGTGGGAAAGATTTGCAGTTTCAGTAGGAGTTCCCTCCCAGGTCTTCATGCAAACCAAGTCCCCTAAATCCCAGGCTTTATCACAGATCTAGGCTAGTAGTCTGGGATGGGCTGCAGAGCTACAGCCTCCACCCCTTTCCACCCACTGGCATCAGATCCTGATAACCTCTGGATTTAAAGATGCACTGCTTTTGGCACAGAGGGTCTCAGAGCTGAAACCAGCAGCGTGGCCATCTGAACCCCTCCTCGGTGGGGTAGCATGAAGCAACACAGTATGGGAAGCTTCTGCTCAGGGCACAGAACTTGGCAAGTCTGTGGGATGTAGCTGCCAGAGCCCTCAGCCTTCCATGCTTTATGCTCTGCTGGGTGTGAGGCAAGGGCTTTCCAGCAGGGCTGACAAATGTAGGGTTCAGTAATACTGGCAGCTGGCTGCCTGCTATGAAGTGAGAGCACAAAGACCATGTATTGTTTTTATTTTAGGGTGTTTGATATCAGAAAAGCACTTTGCAACACTGCACACATGCCTGGGCTTCCAGTGACTTCATTTGGAAGTGTCCAGCCACACCTGGAGAGAGCTGTAAAGTGTGAGTTAGGATGACAGCATCTTTTGTAAACAACGGGATTTTCTGGGATTATGTTGGAATGGTTGGCCCTCTTGGAGAGGGGGAGAACATATTAGGTGTCTGACAAAGTAATGTCAAAAACTTTCTACATTATGTAATTTATAAGGCCACTGGTTACCATTGACCCAAAAACCTGCTTCAAATTGAATGGGTTAAGGTTATCCATGTGGTCCTGTTGAATAAATTCAAATTGCATGGGATACAATTACATTAACAACTTTAGTCAGTTTAAACCATATCTCGGTCATTCTTATTTTTGATAAGCATAAAAACACCCTGTAGTGAAACCAGCTAACTCTGTGCTCCTTGCAGGAATGTGTCGTAGGATTTTGTTGTGACCAATCTAAGTGCTTTTTCAGTGTTTCACAGCTTTCTGGTATATTCTTCATAAAACTTTTTTTTCATTTTTTGTGTTTAAAATTTATCCAACTGTCTGATCAGGACAGGATAAATTCATCTTAATGAACCCTATAATGAATATGAAGTTACTCTGGCAAACCAATTTAATTTTCATGAATCTCATTGTTAGATGAATATATTAAAAAAATTAGTGTGGGTCCTCTTTGAGGGCAAACACTTCCTTTGAAATTAAAACAGTATTTTGTGAGCATAATGCTTGGCTCTTTTTTACTGGCAGTGAACAGGTAAACCATGCTGTTGTAGCCCTGACTGGTGGTATGTATAAGCTGTCTAATGTACACTTTAAATGTGATATCAGCAAATAATGTGAGTAGCTTTAAAACAAGCTTTGGCAAGCAATCAGTCTGGCAGCATTTGACTGGACTTTCAGTGAAGCAGAAACAGGAAAGTACACACTTCTTTAAATTTGCCCTATCTGTTGGTGGAAATAGTCCTTGTGGTATTTGTCCAGTTGTGTTACTTAATCAAATCACTGCAGCAACTTCCAGGCACTTTCATTAGCTGGAATCATTGGATATAATTCCTGAAATTCTGATAAGCAGTTTTAAGAAAAATGCTTTTTAAAGAATCAGTCTCTCTTGCCCCAGTGATTGTGGCTTCAGTGCATCGTGGCGTGGCTGTTATCAGCATCAGCCCATGCTGACAGGCATCAGCAACTAGGAGAGAACCAGGATCTGAAGCACTGCCCATAATATTATTGGAAATATGTACTCCCCAGAATATGCACTGTCCCATTCCAAGAAAGGCTGCCATTTTTGACCTCCTGTGGTCTGCTGCTTCTAAAGTGGAGGGACTGAAATGTGCCATGGGTGGAGTTCAAGTAGTTCTTTGTTTTAAGCAGCCATTGGATCCCAGCAAACATCAGAGGATTTTGGGGTACCAGACATCACTTTTGCTGTCTGAGCGGTATCTTTTCTGGCATGGAATGGTAGAGATAAAATCTTCTTTTCCAATATAGTGAAAGGAAGTATATGTTGGTTAAAGTTGGTATTGTCAGGAGATAACACTTGCTTGAAAATGAAGGTGTGCTGCTCTAGCACAATATACTGCAGTTTAAATCATTCACAATGCAACTTCTTCTGTGGTTCCAGTCTGTAAACTAAACCATAAACTGACATTTTAGCTGGTGCATTCAGTTTCAAAGCATTGAATACTGCACATAATGTAAGCAAGATTCCCATTTTCTTGTTCCATGTAGTTTTCACAAGTAGTGGTGCTACACCTCTTTTCTTCTCCATCTGAATAATGTCTCTGACTTTTTTTTTTTTCCCTTCATCACTCTGGAAAAATTCTGTAATATTGTCATGTTTGCTATACTTCAGTTTACCTGGTTTCACTGTGCCAAGCAGATGAATGGGTTGGAGTTTTGTCTTCTGAAACAGTAGCTGCCTGAGGGAACTGGAAGCTCACTGCTTTGCTCTGTACCTAGATGCTCACCAAAGGGTAGTTTTCTTCCCTGAAAGCATCTTATTTAGTGGTACCAAACTAATCTTTGTCAGTTTTGCCTTAGGGGATGCTATGGGTTAACCCCGACATGACAGACAGTTATGCCCTTCCTCACTGTAGGTTTAAACTTCAGTGTGGGGACAGGAAGGCAGAGTTCTATGAATCTGAGCATACCTGGGATGTGCAGAAGGAAGTCTCTGAACACTGGCTTTGACTCAGCAGAGGATATACTGCTCAGGGCAGAGAGGAGCTGGCCAGAATCCCTGCTTCTACTCTTGCTTGGGAACTCACTGCAGAGAAATGGACTGACTGTCTCCCTTCACTCATTCCTGCCTTCCTGGCATGGGATCATGGAGGCTAAATTCTTTCTCAGCCTGTGCAAGTCATGATTCTGCTTGTTTGCTTCCCAAATCCTCCCCAGCAGAAAAGAACTAGAAAAGTAGGAAAATAAGCTAAAGAGAGCAGTGTAAAATTAAGATGTATGAGAATGTGTAGCTTTAACGTGATTTTTAGTAAAATTCTGTGCCCTTCCTAGTATTTAAGAGTAGCATTTGCTTGTATTTTAGTTTCCATGAATGGCCTGCAGTGGACATGACTGCTACATCTCCTTGTGTACTTCTCAACTAAATAACTCTTTGAAGAAAGTGGTATATGAACACAGGTTGTTTCAGTGTGAAGTCATAAATGATCCTGTTTGTGAAAAGGAACTTTCTCTCTGTGTTTTTTGACCCTATCTCCTCCAAGTTTTTCAAGTGTAGGTTTTTCTGTCAGCCCCATCTGCTGTCCTTTTACCTCTTCCACTATCTTTTTCAATGTGTCATTCGTTCTTAGTGCCACCTATTTGGATCCTGTGATTCATGTATGTGCTCTTCTGCTGAATAACCAGCACGAGGCAGGAAAGTCTGCCTGCTGACTAGTGACTGCTTCTTTCCTACTTAGCCTTTTTCGGAGTAGGTTAAAATCCACCTTTTAAAGGAGAGAAGGGAGAAAGAAGAGTTATGCAATGCCACCAAATTGAATGCCACCTTCACTCAGATTTTGTGCAGACTTTAAACAGTGTTAAAAAATAAAATGAGGAGATAGAAACCTATCATGATTCGACCATATCTAGAGGTTTTCTTTAGATCTGATTATTACTATTATAGTCCACATTAACAAACTACATCATAACTTGGCCTGTTTGTTTTTAAACCAAGGTTTACCAGTGTTTTCTTTGTTTCCTGTGGTGACATTTGAGGGATTTCCATGTATGGCTGCACCATCTGAAAAAGATGCCAAGGCTAAAATGAACCTCATGTCACAAAGTCGACAGTTTTCATAATGTGGATTTCTCCCACATCACTGTTCTGCTCAGTGCATGGTACAATGGATTTTCCTAGTAAAGCTTTTGTGATGGTACAGGCTGGGGATAAACCAACTGGAAGCTGGGAGTGATTCCCAAGTCTTGTGTAAAGAGCTCTGTTCAAACTCTGTTTTGACTTCATTCATGAGCCAGCTTCCACATCTTTCTCTCCATGCTCAGGCTTTCAAGTTTCTAGAAATAAGCTCAAGTGCATGGGCCTGAATGGGGTCTTGCCATGTTGCTGCCAGACAGTCATGAAATCAAAACTACAGAATATGCCAAGGAAAGCAACCACCCCACAGGCTAGATGTGGAAGCTACATATTTTTTGCAAGAGGAGTTTACCCTCCAAGTAATTCTTTACTTCAAAATCAGAAACCTCAAGTCCCTTCTGAATGGCATCCACCAGGGTTTGGGCAGGGACAAAAGATGGGAGCTGCCGTGCCTTCAGGGAGACTGCTGTGACTTCCAGGCATTCTCTGCTCCTGAAATATGGAAATTCCCATCGTACACAGAGGTGATGTACAGCTTTGAGCATATGGAAGGTGGGAGCCTCTTGGAGAAGTGATATACGTGGAGAAGTGAAGTACATGATTTATCTCTAGTTCAGTAGGAAAAAAAAAATTCTGGCGTGCCTTTCTGGAAGGGTTGCTGGGCCCTGACCTCCTTTGACCTGATTTAATTGAGGATTTTGCCAATCTTATTACATGGGATATTCTTTGGCAGCATTGAGCAAACAAAGCAGGCTGATCACAAATTATCATTTACACGTGCACAGAACAAAACATAAAAATAGCTCTTCTAAAAAAATAATTTCCTTTTCAGTGACATGTAATAACCTTCCTTTAATAACCAGTCATAGACTTCAAGATCTGTATGACAAAACATCTCAGCTTCCTCAGTTTTATGTCTTCCCAGACAGATTACTAACACAAGGCTGAATAATGCAAAAAATGCCCATCCAATTTTTTTTTTCTTTTCGTTAAACTACATTAGTGGCTCTACAGATGTAACTGTTTTGTGTCTGCCTACTGGCAATGTCAGCCAATATTTACTGAGGCACTTGCTTTACCTTTTACATATTCCCACATATGAAATATGTGGGACATACTAACGTATTTCCTCATATTTCAGGGAAAATTATCCATTGCATGCACAAAGCATTTGCTTTTGAAGTATTAAACCTCAGGTTGTTGGCCTGACAGCTACTTGCAGTACAGTGCATTTCATGATGTGAATGAGTGAGACAACAGGATAGATTAAAAAGGAATTAATTACAGGTCAAATTACTTTTCCTTACTGTTTTTAGGCAAGATGTTATTTTTTTCAGAACATTATTCATGACGTGAAAAGGTGGTTCCACCCCCTGAGAAGTAATATTTCATACTTTTCAATGAAAACAAAAACCATATTACTATGTAACTGGCCTTGGTTATATTTGAAGAAGCAGTCTCAAAATTCTGTTGTAACTCATCACCTTCTTGACAACAGGTATGTTTATGGGCTTAGGACAGTCAATAAGAAAGCAAGTGACAGCAGTTTTTATTGTCCCCATAAAAATTTAAAAGTGATAAAGTCTCACAGTGACTCCCCTACTGTTAAGAATTTTTCCATGTTTGAAAGCTAACAAGACTAGAGATTTTCCCCTTTATGAAATGTTATTAGCTGAAGACTGAATAATTTGCAAAACCTGTGGAACAAAAAACCACTGATGACTTAACAGGTCTTAGGGTTCATTGCAGGATTTGCTTTGGTTTTCTTATTTAGGTGGTGTCTACATCTGATCTAAGGTAACTGCATACTGTCTGTTGACATCAGCAGCATTCCTAAGTGTCAGGAAAGGAGACTAAACTATAATTAATCAGCTGACATGTTGCTAAAGACTCTTATGTGAGCTGGTTATTTTCCCCTTATTTTCCCTTTTCTTGCCATATCCTGTTTTCTGTTTGGCTGTTCCATGTTTATGGTATAGGAAGAAACAGGTAAAGGATCACATACCTAGGATCAATGTGATATCCAAAAGAGATACAGAAATGGGAAAACTTGCATGAATATGAGGCTTATGTATTGCCAATCAAACACTGTAATTTCACCAATAAATTCTAAATTTCAACCAAATTCAGCAGAAGAGGAAACTTCTAAGATGATAAGTCCCTAAAAAATGTAATGAAAATTCATTGTGAAGAAGAAGACAAAAGAAAAGTTTGAGTTCAGTCCTTATCTTACTTCTATGATGTGCAAGTGTTGCTGTCAGCACTCAGTGCTCTAATCAGCCATGACCTGTGCTGCCCCTTTCCCAGTCAAATGAGTAATGTGTATGGAAGGGAAATAGAAGTGTTATGAAAATCAGGGCTAGAGCATGGAATATGGGATATTGAGAAACTAAGATCATTACTACAGAAGAGATTCTGGGGATATAAGAGCAATCTGATGATTGTGACAGCTTTGATTAGTATCATGGGGAAATAAAAGTCTTTAGTGACCATATGGATATGCAGAAGACATGAGTGCTGTCTGGATAGCAGCTTGGATCTGTAATAGTATTTTCTTCTTTGCATGTTTACCCTCTTAATCACCCCACCCCCTTATCTTTTTTCTCCCTCTTCTGCTTGACATGCTTCCTCACTTATGTCACAGCCAAGGTAGTCATAAGTCAGCTGACAAATGAGGAATGAATAATTTCCTTCCCCTTGGGGCACTAGCACGTCACTGCTATGAAACACTTAGGTCACCTGTCTTCCCAGCAGGAGAGCAGCAAGGACACCAAGTAACCCAACAACTTCAGTGTGTCTCCTCCCTTTGGAAGAGCCACTACAGTGACTACAAGGCTGGGAGAACTTTTAGTGAGTTCTCCTAGCTTTCACCGCAAAGATATTTTTTTCCAAGTAAAGTTTTCTCACAAACTTCATGTTTTCAGATACCTCTGTAGAACCCTAGGTTTTTTTCTGAAACACTGCAACTCTTCTGGGCTGATAATTGCACAGGTATTAGATATCAACAGCTCCAAAAACTATATGAATTTTTAGAAACAAAATAAAATACAGAATCACAGAGGAGTTTTAAAGTGAAGAGAGAGTTCTGAACACAAGATCACAGCAAAACTGGTAAATGTAAGAAATATAGGTTGCACAGCAAGCCTGGCCTTGAGATGATCCATCTTTGAGATGTCAGTTTGTCATTCTGTGCCCAGCTTCACCTACTTAGAAAGAGGTTAGCACTCCTGTCTTTAGAAATGCAGTGTTGCTGATTTATTCAGCTCATAATTTCAGAGCATTTTGTGATGCACAGCTAGAAGGCACTGTAGAAATATAAATGATTGTTTTGGAAGTAGTACAGTTCTGTTACCATCTATTCAGCTCCTGGAAGAGTGCACCGAGGTCTCTAAGAGAAAATGGAGTTCATGGCAGGAGTTGGATGAAACAAAGAAAGAAGATAATGGCAGAGATGGATGAGGTGAAGGATGAAGTATGCAAGGTGTAAAGAAAAATATGTATGAGTGGCATCTGCCTGAGAAAAAGAAGTTGGAAGTGGGTGAGGGAGGGCTGTACAAATGGAAGGGATACACCGACCCAGAGGTACTGTCTACCTGTCCTTGCTAGAATGCAAATGTGAAGCTGCATCTAAATGCAGAAATGGTGCCAGCCCTTGTCAGAGAGAGGAGGCTCCAAGTTTATCAGCTATTGGAACCTTGTGTGCTCCATGGCTGACATGCAGCTCATGTGCCCTGAAACAAAAAAAGACTGTTTTACAGCCTTAGGCTGCTCCTATAACACAGTGAATTTGACACAAATCTGTTCCAGCGTGACCAAGCTGGAGCAAGTCAGCAACAGCACTTGTTTTCCTGCCTCACTAAACTCATCCTGCTTTCCCTCTCTGACTTACCAGTAGAAACAAGATAATTAAAAAATGGACCTAAACTGTAGCCCCTGAGATTCATGACAGACCCTAAGAGAATTTCCTCAGTGTAAGCTGAGGCGATTTAGAGAGATTGCCTTTCCTTAACTGAAAGTGCTTTAAGAATGTGTTAACAGCATATAAATTAAAAAGGGATTGAAGTCTGGTGCTTTAACACCAATGCCACAGGAGGACAAGTCAGTGCAAGATCAGGCAGTTGTGGAAGTAAAATCAAAGCAATGTCAGACTGATTAAAAATAAACCACATCAGAAGTGCAACTGGTAAGAGTCTTAATCATTCAGAGTCAAATAAAGTAGGGAATATGGTATTCCTTAGCACCACTTCTTGGAGAGATTTTTCTGACCACGTTCAGAGTGGAAGAAAGTCCAGTATAATAGGCTGTGGTCCTCAGTGGAAAGATGAAGACTGGACTTTTCTGGGCTAAATGGGAACAAATATGAGATGTCTAGTTGCTGATATGTAGTTCACTCTTCTATAGCATGCGTTCTTTCTTTTTTTAATTTAAATTTCTCCTCTGCATCTGTTGCAGGAAGTGTCTTAACTGCAGCAGTGAAGTAGCTTGTATTTGTATTTTTCTTGTTTCTTTCTATTCCGTAGAGGGCTGTGTTGTCAAGGAGCTCTAAAACCGGTGCTCCACATGTTTCAGTATGGAGAACACTTCTATTTGCTGGGCTGGCAGCTGCTGTGTAAGCTTTTCAGTCCTTTTTAATGACTCTGCCTCCTGTAGAAAGCTACTGTGAATTAGTTCTTTGGGGCTCATTATCCAGACTCCTTTACCACCCTTGAGAAGGAACAAGAGGTACTGAAGAAAGCCCAAAGGGATATCCCCTGCTTAATGATTCTCTGCTGTGCCTGTAGAGCCACAGTGCCAAGAGGAGGATGGAAGGGTCATGGCTGGGATGTATCGTACTCTGGATGGATCAGAGCAGCTATGAAACTGCTTTGTAAGACACTGCAAGTCAAGTTGGCTCTGAATGATACCAGGAAACAGAAGGATAAGGACACTGAAAACTTCCTTTACCCATGTTCTTACTTAGACTGCAGTGCCGAAGTCACTGACGACTGAAAGATCGGTAACTGGAACAAGGAAGGAAAAAGCCCAGTATCTCTGCTTTATCAGGGTGTTTTCTCTGATTCCAGAGAATATGACCTTAAGCAGCATGACAAGGCAGGGAGGCAGGGCTCTTCACTACCAGCAGTCACCCTAATCAACAGAAAAGAAATGTGATTGTATGCCCTTGTACTTCCATCCATAGATTTAATTTACCCAAACACTGCAGATTGAGAGTGAAGCGCTATCAACTGAGATTTGGAATCATGGTGTTTACCCCTCTTGCTCGGCAGATGTGGGAGCAACAAAGATCCTAAATTTTACAATGGAAAAAGAATTCTTCCCTGTTCTGCTTCATAGGTGCTGCATGCTGATTGGAAACCTGCTGAAAAAGTTTTATAAGGCTCTTCTCCCTCATTAACTGAATCATCTTAGGTGCAGGAGATAGCAGGAAACAAAGCACAATAAATGCTGAAGCTTCAACCTCAACCCAAACCTCTCTGTAAACTGGAGGCGCAGGCTACTATTCCAGGTTTTTACTTCATTAAAACTGCAGGGATTTGGACTCATTAAACCTGCAAATCCCAGGATTACTTTTTAATTGCCATTTGTAACTCATCTGTTGTGCTACCTGTTTCTCCATCAGAGTTGTGCTCACAAGGAAAATCATGAGAAAAGAAGCCAAGGGAAATTTGTTTCTGTGGTCAGTCACTGCCTGGAGCTCTCTCACTGGCTTTTAAGTGTCCTGTGAAAGCATGACTGAAGCAGATTGAAACAGTTACATCTGAATGGATTAGGCTGGGAATGTCTTTATGAAGATACAGAGGTTCTCTTACAGGTACAGTGTGTTCCTGCAGCTAGCTGCATCAATATGAAGAGTGCAGAGAGGCACACCAGCTGTGCACAACTGCACCATAGCAGCAGAGCATTAGAATATGAACAAGGCTCTCATTTTGGTCTCAGTCCTTTCCTTCTCTCCCTGTCGAATGAATAAATCTGCTTCGTTGCCATTTATGTGATACAAGTGGGTGAGAATTAGCAGTTTGGAATTACGGGTTTAGGTTATTAACTTGGGTTCATGAATAATCAGAAGGACTGCTGCCAGAGAATCATGCATTAATTATCCTTGAGCCATGCTGATGGAAGAGTGATAGAGAAACAGCAAATATACTAACAGCTTTTGACTACTGTTTTATTATTATTAGAACTGCTAAAAGGAGAAAACTGGAAAAAGTTCCTTTTCCTGTCTGCCTCTGGACTGTGCAGGGGCATGCAATTCAGGCACCTCCTCTAGAATATGAATGTTGTAGATATTATTTTTTTTGTTGTGATCACAACTAGTCACTCAAAACATACTTCTGGCTCCCCTGTGGAGAGAACAGGTGCACTGTGCTGTCTCTTGCCCTGGACATCCACTGGGCTTCCATAAAACTGGTAACTGTGGCTGTTCATCTTGGTGCCAGCTCTGGTAATGAAGCAGTTAAACGAGACCTGCAGAAAACCCCAGAGAAATGCACTGATTAAACACTTTAGTTTTATCTTCTACTGTTCTTCTTGCCTGGTCTTTTTCACCTTCTTCCGGCCTTGGCAGTGCATGCTCTTGTGTTTTTTTGAAAAAGCTGGATGGGAAATCAGTAAACACTTTATTTGGTTCAACATATGTTAAGGAAGTGGAAACAGCTGGGGGCCAAAGGGAGAATGTGGCTGGCAAGGCAGGTTGTTATTTTTATACAGAGCTGTTCAGTTAGGTCTCTTTGTGTAGAGATGTCATTCCACTTGGCCCAATTTTACCTCGATGCCTCCTATTAATCCTATTGCCTTTGAGCATTTTGTCTTGGTAGTTTACACACCTGCATGTTTATGCATTGTGATCCCTTGCAGCTTCTCCTTATCTCTCCCCTTCCTCAGCACTTTTCTCTTCCTCTCCTTCAGCAGTTGCCACTCCTACAGATACCAGGGGCAATGGGAGGGGTCTGGCCCAGTTTGCTCTGTCACCTTCCCAGCCCTTCCTCTTCCCAAGTGCAAGAGAGCCTAGGGTAAAAGCCAGTCTGAAAGAAAAGAGCCAGCCAGCTTCTGCCAAGTTTGAAGAGACAGACCAAGGATGAGTTGAGAGGAAGTTATTAGGCAGGGGAGAGGATGAGATTTCCATGGTGCCCAGAGAGATGGTCTAATTTCAGTAATTTGCATGAAGTAATAATGAGACAGGACTTAAAACTTCAATAGTATGTGTAATATTTTCTACTCTGTATTATTATCTATAATTATATATATGCATTACTTTATTATATATTCTAGAGGGATAGGTGATAGAACAGGAGCTCATAACCACCTATTTTGTGGCAGGAGAGAGCCTTAAGTAATTCCATTAGGAAAAGAGAGATGTTACTCTGTTAGAAGAGACGAAAGTAATGTAGTAAGGGATGCTGTATCAAGGCAAAGAATAAAATTGTCTCCTCCTTTTTTTCCTACCCTTTCCCTGTATGTTTCAAAAATTGCCTTCAAGTCTATTGCCACTTATTTCCAATAATGAATTCAGCCGAGCAGACTGGCACATTTTTGCCTGTCACATGGAGATCTTGCATCATGTGGGTGAAGCAAACAGTTGGGCCCTGATTATACCAAGGCCAGTTTATATGGCTACAGGGGTCACTCTTGGTGTTTTTATTCAAACATCAAAGACCAAGGCCATTCAGTTATTTCTTCCTGGTTTGCTAAGGAAAGTGATTTAGTTGCAGAGCTCTTATTGCTGTTTTGTTGCTGTAGTGTACAAACCTTTCTAAAATCCTGGGAACTGAAAAACACTTCCAAGAAAAACACGATTTTGATTATTGGCTTCAGTGTGAGAGCATTGTACCCTAATTCCTATGTCAAAGATCACATAAGACTTATTCAGAGTCAGCATGGCAAGACTTAACTTTTTTTTTGCATCATTGACTCTCAAACAGGAGTTCAGCAGCCTTATGCAGAGAGTAGAAATGAGGTCCAGAGCCACCTCTCTGACTCTTGCCACAGGAGTCTTTAAAACAGCCTTAATTCTGATAAACTCCCTGACATCATTTCCAACTGCTCCATTAAGTGTGTCACTAACAGTATTTCTCAGAATCCATTTTTATGTCTTCTAATAGTTTATTTGTTGAAATGTATTTAGTATCTTCTAAAGCTCAGTAACAAAATTGCTATTTTTATGTATTTTATGTGCAAGACAGGGTAGACTTTTGTTTATGCACTACCACTAAGTAAATATAGGAACATTAAGCCTAATAGACATGGCAGTTGCTTTACTTGATTTTTTTTTTTATTAATGGTTTTGAAGTGTTTACTTGTTATGTATTTGTCATATGCAATAAAATGCTCCAAGGGCAAAGAGCAAATATGTTAATCTAGTATAATAAGTAAAGCTAGTATCAATTAGCTTGCACTGCTTTCTCCCATTAAGCTGGCATGGATCTTGGCCCTGATTGCTGCACTGTTTTTTTGGTTCTTTATAGATCCTATGTTGCAGACATGCTTTTGTCAGTAATAAGCTGCTGATACTGATGTCAGCTAATTGCTTCATTTCTACAATCACATGTTTTCCATTTTAGAATCCTTTGATTTCCTATCAGTCAGATGGTAAAAAGGAGAGGTTCTGTAATAAAACTTCCAAAGAACAAACATAAAATAAAACCTATTTAGAGTCTAACAATATAATTCTTGCCTTCTTTTTAGTTCAAAGGGACAAATTACCAGGAGCCTCTAAAAACTGAACTTGTACAAGACTTCATTATAGCCAACGATTTCAGGAAATATTGGCAGATCTAGTTCTGAGGCAGAATTTCCTGCTTCCTGCCTTGATGGATAAAATACTGACACACACAAATTCATCTGTTCATTTTGAATATGTGCTGACAGAAACAGTCTGACTTTCAGAGCAGTACACACTCCAGGTGTACAGATTCGGGATGTCCCTGACTGCAGAGAACAGGACTCTTGCATCCTGTTTGACATCCCGGGGGGTTTACTAGAGGAAAACATAAGCTGTCATGGACTCGTGATGGCACTGGTATGAAGGTGACACCCAGTGTGCTTGCAGGAGAAGGAGCATTGGCTCCTGCCAAGCTTCAGGCCATTTTTGTCTGGATGAAGAGAAGTTGGTTCAGTGGCTAAACTTTAGCAGCAGTAATAATAAAGTGGTTTCTGTCACTTTCTTTTCATTTCTACTCATTTTTTGCTAACTGTCTCCTTCCTTTTAGTATTCTTTCTGGAGAGACTATGTGAAAAAGCCTTTCCAATGAAAAATCTAAACCTGACCTGACTATGCCAGCAAAATATGCCTAAAAATTTATTATTTTTTCCTTTTTTTTTCTGTTGTAATTCAAACAGTTTCAACTAGTCCTAAAAATATCAGCCAACTTTTTAGTACCAAAAGATTTTGGGTTTTTCAGTAATTTGGAGCCAGTAGCATTGGTCACACTTACCAGACTGTGTCACCCCAAGCTGTCACAACTCGCAGCAGTTACTGCAGGTTGTAGTGATGGACTTATTGGTGGAAACTAATGGTTAAAGCTGAAGAGAACAGGAAAGGAGAGAGAGCTCCCGGGAACATTTTCTGTCTGTAGGCCTCTAGAAACCTTGATTTATAGGTAGCAATACATTGGCATTTATGCTGTCTAGACATAGGTGCCTACTTTGAATTAATTTTGATGGGAGTTATACCCAGGGGTGCTTTCCAAGTGTCAAAAAGCCATATAAAAATGTGCTATGATTATCTTTTGGGGGCCATTAAAACAAATAGTTTGTTCAGATACTGTGCTGACAAAGACAGTGTTAAAAAAAAAAAAAAACAAACCAAAACCACCCAGAGATAGACTTTGATAAAGTACTATACAGCAAATGCAGTTGCAAACATTAGGGGATTTCATGCTAGAGGAGTATGGTTCTTTCCATGACCATAGTGGGAGTGAAAACTTCTGTGAGAAGATAACATTAAAGAAGCAGTAGAAGTTTGGGGTATGGCTGTGGTTGTTGCCATTTAATGCACTTCTAAGCTATGTATCTGAAAGCCATTCAAAAGGCTTAACTTGCATAAGAGTGCCAGGAAATACTGCTTTATTTGTAGACATCCTGGGCAGCTGTTGTCAGACTATAAAGAAGAAGTAGAGAAGGCACAGACAGTAAAAAGCCTAGATGTAATGGATCTTTTGGTGACAAATCTGTCCTCTTCTGCTTCTGAAACACTGCAAGCTTAAGGAGACTTCAAATAGCAAAAAAGCTGTAATTAGAGCCTTCTTCTGAAATATGCATTTGTTTCCCTGACACTATGCAGGAAAGTTCCTGTTTTCCTGTTGTTTCCTGTGGCATAAACATTTATTTTAAATTTCTTTTGTCATCTGGGGAGATGCTGTCTGGAGGAGACGTGCTTTCACGTGACATTCTTCCTTCCCGCTGCTGTTTTTGTGGCCTCAAAGGCAAATGCAGGATATTCATCTTCCAGTTCCTTCAGTGCCTCTCCTTATTCCAGTATCTCTGATCAATCAATTTGCAGTGATGTCAGCATTTCCAAAGAGCTGATATATTTGCATGAAAGAAATGTAGAACAGACTGGCATTGAATTTCCTGGAAAAGGCTGAAACATTCTTCAAGCTTGTATAGATTATGGAGGATTTGAACAATAACTTAAGTAAAGTATTTTAAGTACTGTAATGTAAGTATGATTCAGTTGATAATAAAATGAGATGAGGATGAACATCAGATTGACATAATTTATCTAGACCCCTTGGGGTCAGGAACAAGTTTGGCAAAACCATCCCTCCCTTGCTGTACTTCTGTGATGACTCTATGCATCAAGTGGCTTAGCAGGTGATACCCTGTATCAACACTAAGAATTAGAAAGGTATGAGAACTTCAATTAGCTGCTGGTGCGCACTGATAATCATATTTAAGGTTCTGTGTTGCCTTCTGCATGTCATTTTTTATGGCTACACAGCACTGATCTGGACTGAGCAGTCCAGTAGTAAACTGTGCTAACAAAGCATTAATGGGAAAAGTCTCAAAAGTTCATAAATTGGGGACTGCAGAGAACCCATTTTAAAATTAGCACACAGGTGTATTCCTACTAGAAGTGCTTGGCCTGATTTACTACATGACCTCATGACTCATGACCACATGGTTAAACACTGCTGGAAAATCTAGCTTAGCTTTTTAATACTTGCAGTAAATCATTTAAGTAAACCTTCAGAAACGCAGGTGAGAAGGAAGGAGTTGCTTGCTTGAGACTCTCATAACCTCAAAAAACGTGAGAATGACATGAAAAATCCTGTCTTTTGAGGCAACTCGTAAAGTCTACTTTATTTAGGATTAACGAGGGAGGCTGTTACTGATGAAAGCACAGAGAAGGACAGAAAACAGGAGGCAGGTGTGTGTGTGCTTTACTCTGAAGAAATGGGCAGGAATTATACTTAAAGATCATATGGATTTATCTCCTGCTAGGAATTTCATGGCACTAGTTGACTTTGGCCTTCATTCAGTAATGTTCTTTCTTCTGTAATGCTGTAAATTACTCTAAAATGAGTTTGCTTCAGCATCCTCTGAAGGAGAGACATTAGGAAGGAAATTTGAGTAGTCAAGTCAATTATGTAGCAAACAGAAAATAGGTAGGACAGGTTTTACACAGGTGTGTCCATGATCAGTTGAAAAGGAAGGGCTAGTGATCCAGTGATTTGTAATAAATGAATTAGCCCCTATGGCTAATTACCTTCCTTGTGCAAGGATCTATATTTCAGTAGAAAGAGATACAGTCTGTAGAACAGTGCATTTTGTTTGTGATACACTTATCTTGCAACTGTTTACTCCATTACTGCATCAAGACTGTGATTAGGAGGAAAGGTTTTATCTTGTCTCAGTGAAGGTTTCAGTATATAGCTTTGGTTGTTGGCAAACCAGCCTGTGAGATACCTAAGAAATGTTGATTATTTGAGAAAGCTGGTTTCTCCTTTCCTCAAGCAGCCTTCATCATATTCCCTTCCTCCTTCTGACCAGAGCATTGTCAGCATGTTAGCCTGCCATCCTCACTATGGAAATTTTCTTTGTGTCTCTCCCCATGAACCAGATCTTCTGTCCAGGTTAAGGACAGCTGATGTGATCACAAACCAACCACAGATATCATTGTCTGTAAATATCTTTTCTTAGGCCCTGACTCTATTCCTATAGAGTTTATAGCAACTGGCAGGGGTCTGGGTCTTTCAGTAACGTCTGTTTTGGGGGAGGGTGTGGACACCAGGCTCTGGCAGAGGAGGGCAGGGAGTTGGGGGTGTGCATGTGAGCGGAGGGGAGGAAAGGGCTCTGCCTTCTAGCCTGCAGGCTGGTGCTACAGCTCAAGGAGAAGAGGCAGTGGAGGCTGAAGTAGTTTTGATGGTTGGGCTGTTTGACCAGGCAATTCCACAGCATCTCCAAGCATGGCCCCTTTGGCTGGACTGAGTATTGACAGCTAAAGTAAGACACAAATACAGTGTGGGTGTCAGCTGCCTGGTGTGGTACCTGCCTGGGTATGCGTTCTTACTACCTGATAAATTTTATCTCTGTTTCAGGGATGAGTCACTCTCCCTGAAGGATAAAGTACCTTGTGTTTACTACAGAGAAGTGTCATGTAAATAAGCAGTTGATGCAAAGTAGCTGGCACAAATGCACTACTACTTACAGCCTGAAAAACATGACTTTTCCAATGTCTTAATGCATTTTTCATATTCTTACTCTTGTTGAAAGGTGTCTCTTCCTTTCCTTATGAGGCTTCTTTACCAGAAGCAGCTGGGTGTGGTTTTGCAGTGTGAAAGATGGATGTGGGAGGAGGCTTAAATTAGGTGTCAATAAAATTCAGAGTAGGAAGGAAAAAGTCATTATGAAAGAGTTTATCTCTGCTACTTCTATTACCAAAGCAGGTAAGTGTGCAATGAAACCATCAGGTGTCAGGTTCAAAACAAACAGCAGATAACGTCTTCACAGGCTGCTGCCTGTTGAAGTTATGCAATCTTTGGCCACAGAATGTCTTGGGGTCCAGAAGTTCTCAGAGCTTCAGAAACTGGCTTTGAAGGTCCATAGATGAAAGATAGCTTGAGATTTAACAGGCACAAACATACCTACCATGGCTTAAGGTGTTTGTCATCCATAAATCCCTGGAAATCAAGTATGAAATCTTGGAGAATGTCAGTCTGAGCTTTCCATGGTTATTTATTCCTATCTGCTGCTGCCACTGTCAAGCACAGTGCATTGCGCTGGATGCCATTTTTGACCCACCATGAATTTTCTCATGTTCTTAACCATCCTATTAGAGAGCACATTTGTCCCAATACCATTGCAGTTATACTTGGAGAAGATGGGGATATCTTGTACTGCTTTAATTATTGTTTAAAGGATCTAGTCTTTCTGTGTGGATGAGGCAGCAAGAGGCATTTCAGTAACAACACGTGGAGCAATGGGCTGAATTGAGCTTTTCCTAAGCTCCGAAGAAATATAGTAAAATGTATTTTTGAATACAATATTTAATAACAAAATAAAATTCTGGCATTTAAATTCCATGTGACAAAGAGTATGTCTTAGGCAGAATTGCCTTTTTGAGAGTTCAGTTGTTTTGAACTGAATTGTTGTACAGAATAACACTGTTTGGATTTTGAAAACAAGGGGGAAAACGGACATGCAAATTTGTTATAAGGAAACTTTTAGTAGTCTGTGGATACCTGCTAAGTTAATTTAACTGGGAATTCATATCCTGTTTTCCCAGTTGTGCGATTAGGAAAATGACGCTGCTGTTTCTAAAGACTGACTGGAAATTTATAATTTTGGCAGGAGATCCTAATGGTTTACACACTGCAGGCATCAGACTGGAAGAAACTTGGGTGAAGTTTCTTGCAGAGGGAGAAGAAGAGGCTTTCTAGTTATTTTAATCTCAGACTAACTAGGATGAAGTAAGATATTATCCTTTCTCTGATAGTTTATGGGCTACAGGTCATTTGTTGTGCACAAGGAGAGGGTGAAGTTGCACAGACTAACTTTCTTGGATACTGTGTTGTGGTGCAAGCAAGAAAAAGGACGATAAGCCATTGATCACGTGGTGGAGTCAGTTGCTGGCCAAAACTGCCTTCAGGCTGGTCAGGAGGACAAGTTCACGCTGCAGACAGTGAATCTCTTAGATAGGTTATTGACTATCTATGTCCGTGCTGTAAGTCAGCTAAGAAGAAAGAAGCCAGGGAAGTTTTCCTGGGCTCTAGAGCCCTCCATACCTCCTTCCCAAGATTTGCACAAAGACCTTGCTGCCCCCTTGCCTCATGCTGGTGTATCCTGTGTCCTAACAAGGACATGGAATCCTAAGGAGGAAATTTAGCAAACCTGCACCCAGCACCTTCCCTAGTAACTTGGTCTCTTTTCTCTTAACACCTTCTCTAAATGGCTTCAAGGCCCCTTAGTGCCAAGATCCTGGAATGCAGTGTCCTGGGAACCACTTCTAACCACAGGAAAGAGCCTCCCTGTCTCAGGCCAATGCTGTTGGTCTCTCATTGTAACAGGATGGTGGGAATAAGATTCTGCCTTTTTTACCTACAGGGGCAGCAGAGACAAACACAGCTGTTGGGAAGAAGGCTACGGATGCAGCAGTGACAGCTGAGATGGGGAGTTCAAGTGTCTCACTGGAATGAGGGTGCCACAGGAAGGTAAAGGCTGCCCCATGGTCTGTTCAGCTCCAAGTCTTTGAAGCAGCAGCCTTGTTTGGCTGAGATCTGGACATTTTTGCTCCTGTGCAACTCCCACCTCAGTTCAGTGTCCTGCTTATGACTCCCCTGCTGTTCCTGTTGTCCCCAAAGCTCTGGATGCAAGAATAAGAACCAGGGCAATTGGGGGCAGGACACAGCTGAGGGCTGACAGTTTAGGGAGCTGTGAGAGCAAGGGAAAGGAGTAGGAGGGGGTAACTTGTTCTCAGCTTTCCTGTATGCAAGGTTGCTAACATAGCCCTGGTGCTAATGCAGTGATGAGGTTCTCAAACCTTTTCTGTTTCTCTGTAGCTCAGAACACGGGTAGTTTCAGCACAGAAGCATCTGCATTAGCCTTGGCTTGGACCATATGCTTCGAGCTGTAGAGTGAATTTGTGGTAAAGGAAGACAACAGAAAGCAGCAGTTTCTGGTCAGGAGGCAACCCACGGTTAGGAAGGGGCTTGTGTGATATTCACTGTCATGATTCAGAGGAAACCTGATGGGAAATATGCAGGTTTGGTAAACAAGCCAATAGCACTAAGAAAACACCTGACTACGTGTCACTAATTATGACTCCCAAAGGAAACTGATTTCCAAAACATTGTCATTCAGCACAACTCTTAGAGGCTGTGCAGGTTTTGCTTGGTAAACATTGCCTTACTTAAAAAAAGGCTGTAACTAGTGAAGAAAGAAAAGGCCAGGTATCCAGTTGCTGTGAAGTGAAAGCCTGCAGGCAGAATAGCTGACATTCACTTAAAACCCTATAATTCTGCTAGTGAAGAAAAGAAAATGCTCTCAACTGGCAGATGAAATGCACTCTTTTCCTTGTCTTCGTGTAAAAGGTCAAGCAAAAAAAAAAAAAAATCAGGAGGTCAGAAATAAATTAGAAGCTGTAAAAATAGTCTTTAAGACACTGCAGTGTTAACAGTGCTTTTCTTCCTGTAGCCTGATCTTGCTGCAGAAAAAACCTGGAGAACAAGCTAAAGCATTAAAAGCGATACAATTGCATTTTGAAAGGCAATAAAAGCAGACTGTGTGGGTAAAGGGCTGTGCTGTTCACCTTTCATCTCTTTGATAGTCACCCAAGGATCTCCTTTGTGATTATAAAGGGTGCCATTTATGTTGCCTGGGAGAGTTATTTGAACAGTATCTATGCATTGCTGAGGTAACTTTAATTGGGTTGCTGTTTAGGTGATGCAATTAAACTGTTGACCTTCTGATAGCAAAATATCCAAATGAAATAGTCTTGTTTGGGTAGGAGCTGTTAAATTGCATAGTGGCTTATTCAGGTTTCTTGACCTAACCTTCTGAAGTTACCTTTTGCAATGCAGAAAAGCCCCTCTGTGCCTTGAATTCATTTCACAGACTTTTCCCCCCGGTTTGTCAGGGGCAAGAGCTCAGAGCATCCTTTACTCACTATTTGGTGAAAGTATTCCTGGAATTGTGCATCTACAAAGAAATTCAGTTCTCAAGATGAGCTGTGCCATAGGGTTTCAGTTTTAGCTTGCAGAGGAACCTTTCAGCCATCCCTTCTGGGAGGGAACCCTAGGGGCATTTGATTCGCAGCTTTTTGTAAAGAGTTAACAACAGCTGTGGTTTTTCCACATATTACACACACATAATTTAGAATAGCTTTTCATGTCACCTTGCTAGTTTATGAGCACAGAAGCATTTGTGCATTTATATTGGATGCTCTGATCAGACAGATTATTTTATAATAGTTTTCTGGTTGGAGCTAATCTCTAGGAAGGAGGGGTAAAAGGCTGAGACCTGGAATGTGACCCCATGCAAAGAGGGTCTATTGCTTCATAGCTGTAACCAGCATAGATTAAGACAAACTAAATTAATTGACCTTTTCTTACCTTTTATCTAAGGGCTACTTTTCATTCTCTGGATTTTGATTAGCTTCTACTGGCACCTAATTCTCCATGGGTTGTATCTGTTAGCAATTTGATGGAGACACTTCTCCTTGAGGTCTTCTGTCTGCTAGAGCAGTTTATGCTTTGCAGTTTAACTCTTTCCCTTTTTCATATACTTGGGTTTTACTTTTGAAAAAGAAAAAAAAAAAAGTGGTGACAGATGGCAGTGCTTTTCCATACTTCAGATACTGATCATTTCTCTTGACCTGACCAACAACTTTGTTTCTTACTCTGTTTTCTCTGCCTGTGCCTAAAACAACTTTTCTTGATAATTCAGGGTGCTTTCTGACTTCTGGAGAATGCATATTTCTTTTCCTGCAGGGCAATGAAAGCTGGTCCTCACAGCTGGTTGCTGTGAGTAGTCAGGACATAATTTCAAGTTCTACTCTGAAGAGCTCAATTATGGGAGCTGTTTTTTTTTTCCTTCTCCACCCCCAGGATTTAGCACAAGCCAAAAGGGAAATTAATCTGATGGCTCTTTGAAACAAATTTGTAAATATTTTATATCATACTTTTGCCACAACAGAGTTTCAAATCCTGTTTTTATGAAATCCATGGAAGTTTTCCAGTGGATCCAAGTCTGAGGTGGGTGTCTGTTAAGAGTCAGAAAACAAAACGTGGTATGAGTTAGAAGCAGAGATCATGTTAACTGTTTTCTCTCCAGTTTCCTCTCAGCAGAAATTTCTGTTGTCCTACACATAAAATTTCTTGTATGGCTGTTTTCCTGGAGAAAGTCTGGATGGGCAGTAGGTTAGTAGTTACTCTGCCCTGTAAATTCATGTTTTTGTCAAGTCATTACCTGTGAATAAGATATAAAAGGTGTGCTTTTACAACTCTATTTTCTTGCCAAACTACCTGGGCTCAAGGCACCTCTTCACAGTGATATTTCCAGAGGCTAAAAGCAGTCCCCATAGGAGAAGACTCAATTGGGAGACTATGGACCATTAGATTAGAAGGTTTCTTGAGTTTGTAGCATGCCTAATTTTCCCTAATAAGCTAAACAAACCCCAGGCTTGTTAGGGTTATTCATCTTTTATGTGGTCATTTTTTTGCTTAATCTATGAAGTTATTACAGGCTGGAATACATATAATGTATACAATATGGTATTGGGACTCCGGGGAAAGGTACTACTGTTTAAAGAATAAAGGGAAAGTGGGACATCTGGAAAAAATCAGATGAGGAAAACCAGAACACAAGTTGGTAGAATCGCCACAAAAAGTTTTATTTTGCTAAAATTCCTAGGGTGAGCTTGTAGCATTATTCATTTTACATGCCAATTATCCTTGCCTTCTCATCTATTTATAGTTGGCCTTCTATGGAAGCCCAGAGTGAGAAGCATAGTTTTGAACTCCTTCCACACTCCAGTTACACAAACCCAGTTGGTGCTGTTTTGGGGTCAGACACCTGCAGCCAGAGCAGTGGAGGGGCAGTGTAAAGGAGCAGGCCCACAGAAAGAAAGGAATTAAAATAATTTCTGTCCTACATTTTGTAGGACGTTGACCATTGCCAAAATGGGATTAATCAATTTTCAGTAGCCCTGAAGAAATCACGTGCCGGGTGCCTGACCAGTTTAAGCACAGAAACCTGTCGGTGCAGGGGGAAGGCTGGGCATTAACATCCAGAGTCAAACAAGCAGCTCTGGCTGCAAGCACCGCCATTCCCCTGTGTTCTGGCTGCTCCAGGGTGGGTGTACAGAGCATATCCTCCAGACAGCAGTGGCCCCAGAGGTCTGGCCATCCACTGCACAGTCACAGAGGGGTCTTCCCCTGCGCTGCTGGCGCCTAGGTGAGCCCCAGCCCCGGCTGGCTGCCCTCCCAGAGCAGGGGCTCGCGGTACGCGCTCGGGGAGTCCGGAGGCTGTTTGGCACTGGGAGCAAACTAATGCAAAACACAGTCAAAGTGCTTTCATGTGAGCTCCTGAGGAGAGGCCGGGGTGGCAGTAAAGGATATGCACAGCCTTAGGTTTGTTTACGAGGGGAGAGACAGGGCTGCTGTGGGAAATGGCCGCGTCACTGTTCCTTGTGGTGTACTGTACGTTGTTTATACAGTAGTGCCAAGTGGCAAGCACAAACACACTCATGACAGAGCACCTCAGGAACTGCAGAGCCTCCTTTTGATCTTTTTCAAAACCTAAAAAGGAGAGAGTTGCTTAAATTTGTACTACTGTCACTGCTGCTCAACTGTTTGAATCTCTTTTCCACCCACTCATGTTTACTTCTCTCTGCACCGGTGAGATTCTAGAGCTCATTAGAAACATCACAGGTAATGCCAAAGTTTGAAATTGAGCAGTTGAGGTCACTTGTTCAGCCTGGAGAAGGGGAGACTTGACAGGAGACCTCATGGTGGTCTGCAGCTTCCTTGTGAGGGGAAGAGGAGACACAGGCAACAGTCCCTCCTCTCTGGTGACCAGTGACAGGACCTGAGGGAATGGCATGAAGCTGTTTGGGGGAAAATTAGGTTGGATATTAGGAGAAAGTTCTTCTCCCAAAGGCTGGTCAGACACTGGAAAAAGCTACCCAGGGGGGTCATCACAACAGCAGCCTGTCAGAGTTCAGAAAGTGTTTGGGCAATACTCTTGGGTCCATGGTGTGACTTTTCAGGCTGTTCTATACAGGGCCAGGAGTTGGACTTTGATGATCCTCGTGGGTCCCTTTCAACTCAGGATATTTTGTGATTCTATGAGACCCATGCTTGTCTCTTTGGATGGATGTTTTATAACACTGAAGATCTGGGCAGTATGATCACAGTTGTATTTGTAGCAATCTCTGTTGTCCGCAACTTTCCCTCTTTTAATGACATGTTCATAAGTACTATTCCAGACTCAAATATTTCTGTTACTGTTTTATAAGAGTACAAGCAAGGTTAGTACATTGTGTGAGTCCAGGAGCATAAGAACTGCTGGTTTTCTATCCATACTTTATGAATTTAATTTACATTTTCAGATTAGTTTTATTCCCTGTAGGTATGTCCTGGACTCCTCTGTAGTAATTATTTTTGATGACTCCACTAACGCCTACTTCTGAAGACAGAGATGATCTATTTCAGACTCCTCCGCTGAATGAATTTAGCCAACAATCCACTCATGACTCTGGCAGATGTTTTTACCTTCTTTCTTTCCTTCAGGCCAGTAAAAACTTTATAAATCTTCCCTCTACCATTCCAGAAATATGAGTGCTTCCCCCTTGACACCTGAAATATCTCACTGACCTTGCCTGCATTCAGGAGAATACATTTGTAGATACTGCAGACACCTAAGTTTAAATAAACAATACCCTAATATTTACTCCTGTAAAGGGTTGATCCAGACTAGACTAGTATCCACAAAACAAGGTTTTTCTTAAGAATACTTACTCCTGGGGCTTATATACCCCCAATTCAACAGCTGTCAACTTGATTACCTACTGCAGCAGGTCCAAATGTTTATGCTGGTTGCCCCTGTTGTTTATATAACAGCATTGTGTCTCCCCTCCTTAGTATGCACACCAGGAGCCATGAAGTTAGTGGACTATTTCCATTGATCTCAGGAAATGTTAGCCAAAGGTCTGTAGAAAATTTGTGAGATCCTGCTCCAAATCAAGCCTGATTCATTACAATCTTTCCTTTGCCTCCATTTTGAGATGCTAACTCATTAGTCTGCTCTCCTGTTGAAGAAGACCTGAGAGTTCAAAGAAGCTGCTTCAGACTCTCTTTCTATATGCTCTTTAAGGCTTGTCCTGTTTGGTTGGAACTGGAAAGCATTCAGGTATGTTGATTATTTCCAGGGAATGAGTGAAATGAACTGATTATTGTAGTCCATGTCTCCCTAGACTAGAGGACACATTATTTTTTGGATCTAAGTTTTGCTAAGAAGCCAGAGACTAATTGGTTATGGAGTCTAAATTATCCTTTCACTTTATAATTTATTAGAAAATGTCGTGGTCTTGTAACCAGAGGCTGTTAGAAGCCTTCATGGTGATGAATAATTATGACATGATGAGACATGTCTGAGGAGGAATTTTTGAAATCACTCTAATGTGAATAAATAAAATGAACATTAGTATTCCAGGGAAAATACATAAACTCATAAAACTGCAAATGAAGATTAGCATATACTTTGTGGTTTGGTTTTTTGTATTTTTTTTTTTAAATTGTGAAATTGTTGGAGTTTTTCCAAAGTAGTATCGTAAGAGGGGTATTTTGTATCTTACTAGCTCTGCTAATTACAGCTTATTTACAGCCACTTGAAAAGAAAATTCCCATCAGGGCAATACTCTATTTCAGTTTTCTTCATGAAACAGTGAGATGGGGATCTCTCCCTTGTCATTCTGATTTCACTGCCATTCTTTTTCTTCTGATTCTCAATGAGCCTGCAGGTTGTTTAATGCCGCATTTGCAATATTTGACTCTGAAAATTTGTGTTGTACTCCCTGGACATCTTGGTATCTCACACCTATCTGGGTGTTTTCTGCTTTCTGTGCATTCTCAGCAGCAACAGTGAATACTAAATGCTTGCATCAGTTAAAAGTTAGTGTTAGTGGATCTATGGGATGGATTCACTCAGGTTCTGTGCTGTGTTGAGGAACAGCCATGAGTGTAAAATGCACAGAAATATGATAATATTATGAACACTTTACCCAAAAACCTCACCCCCCCCAAAAAAAAAGTAGGAATAACTTGGTTGGGGCAACTATAAAATTTGGACATCCATCCAGCCATAACAGTAAAGTGTAATCAAAATGAATTTTCTTCTGCCTTCTCTCCTTTTTACCCTCTTTGAGAGAAAACACTTAGGCCTGTGGCTTTCTATAGGATTTACTGATAATTCACATAAGCCAATGTCTGGGATCTGAATTTTAGATGTAGTGAGTACCTGGAACTCAGGTTTCAATTTGCAACAGGTATGGGAAATGCCTGCTCCTGAACAGGAGGCAGTGTAAGTCAGGAGCTGCTTTGTGAAACCAGTAGTGTTGTCCTGGTAATGATGGAAGCAGCAGTAATTCAGGGGACACCTGTAATGAGAGAGCCATTTACTTATAAAATACCAAAAGGTGGAAATAACTATTAGTCACTTGCAAAGAGGACTGCAATGGCATGAGATAGCTCTGTGTGCTTATTAACCTTGAACACCTATTTTATTAATAATATTGCTGCAAGCATTGTGTTTAAGCTATCAATCCTCTATTAAGCCAAAGCTGTGGGGTCTTTCATGTCTTGAAAGGCATATTTTGCAGGACAGTATGCCCACTGGGGGACACGTGGGCAGCTAATAACCTTCAAATTGCCCACTCTAGGTCACCTAACCAGATGTCATGACTGCCTTAACTCCCCTCCTCAGCAATAGCCTGGGGAGTAGGTTTTCCTAGGGGTGACTTGCTGAATTTGAGAAATTTGATCCTATCTTGGATTAATGAGAGTTTTATCTCTGGCTTTGATGATGTGTGAGAAACAGCAACCCAGCTGTATTGTCCACCTTTTTGGAATGATCACCTAGAAAGGGCATGGAGAGCTCTTGACACAGAGAGTAGGTATGAACGTGAAAAAGGTTCTGCTTCTTTACATCTACTTTGCTGAGAAAACTCCTTTAATGATTTCAGACTTAGAGTGTTTACCAACAGCAGAAATAAGTCCAAACATTTAATAGATGCTCAGATTTTAGGCTGAGTGTTTGGGAATCTCCTAAGCCTCTACAAGTGTTTTCTGACTCTATCTGGCATAAGAAGCAAGTAGTATTTTACCATTAATACTGTTACTGTAATCCTGTATTATTTGTCCATGTTTTACACAGCATTGTTCTGCTCCCTAAGGACTAGACTTTGGCCAGTGTTGCATTCTCATCAGTGAGGGATGGCTTGTGCATCTGGGTTTTACATCAGAAACATGCTCTCTTTTGTGTGGAACTCATTCAGAAAAGTGACTGAACTGTTTTGCAAAAGTGGGATGCTGTGGTTTTATACCAGTGGAGCGCCAAAGGACTTAAGTTTATATGTCCTTGTTTCTGGTTGCAGGAAAAGACATCAATACAGAGCACATATGAAATTCTGCCTGTGTAATGAAGAATATTCTTTGACTAGACTGTTTCCAGTGTAAACTACTAAACGTGCAAACACAAGTTGCGTGGGAGATAAGCCAAGGTGATGAAGTCCAAGCAAGATGAGGAAGCACAGAGACTGTAAACACATTATCTTCTATTAAAGGAAACATGTGTTGTAAAGATATAGGGTCTTGTCTTTTATTTTGGTGAGAATAAGTTGGTTTTTTTCTGATACAGGTGGCAGGCAAATTCACCATGGAAAACATCCGCCAGAGAGCAGAGGTAGGCCAAAGCATTTAACAAAAGCCTCGTTATTTGTTGTTCTGTAAAGCAGAAGACCCAATGCTGCTCTCCTGAAGTTACTGGCAAAATCAGCTTTTTCAAGGGCCTAGGAGTTTATCCCAGGTGTTTTGCTACCATAGTGACTGGCTTATCCACACGTGTAGAGAGCAGTTGGTTTAAATTAAGAACTGCTCTTATCAGGATGCAATTTTTGGAACTAAATGACAGTTACAGTTGAATGAGCTAAATGTAAGTATTATGAAAAATATTTCTCAGTACACCTTCTAGATGTAGACTAATACTTGACTGAATGCTGCAGGCACCATTGCAATACTAACAGATGACAGTAAATACAGCAGAAGTATATATGATACAAATAAGTTGTACCTTCAGAAACTTGTGCCATCTAAACCCAGAGAGCTCAGTGAGCACACTAAGAGGAGCCAAAATGGATGTATAAACTGACATACCTATACCAACTGGGTATAGGGCAAATGCTGAATAAATACACTGTCAGAACAGTCAATTTGTTATAAAAACTATGCCAGGTATCGCCCACAGCAGAGATCCCTGTTGTTTCCTTCATGAAGAGACTGCATACAAAAGAAAACTGTTTTGACTCAGATTGTGGGGGAATAGCCTAAGTTCTTATTTCTTTGTGTGCTGATTCAACAAGTACTAGTGTTCTGTGTTGGTCTTTTTCTTTACTGCTTTTCAGAACAAGGATATTATGAACTAATTTATGCTCTTCATTTGAAACATTGATGGCTGGTATTGAGAGTGAAGCAAGGAAGCTGGGAAAATTTGGGGGCTACGGGCATCTTTGATATATTTCCAACAACGCCTTTCATGAGAATTTTAGATCTTTGTGAATTTGAAAATAGAGGTGATAAACCTAGTAAGTATAATGAAAACTTGATATAAAAATGAAAAAAATTAATTTAGAGATGATAATTTAGACTAATATATTTTATGTTCTTGTATTAATTCAGATTTATTGTCACGTCTAGCTCTTATTAATTATACATAACACTGAGATCCTACAGCATCACCATCAACTTGTAAAGCCTATGGAAAGTGAAATTTGCACTGATGCTGTTCAGTTCAACACATGCAAGCTACAGACACATCCTAGAATCACAAAATATTCTGACTTGGAAAGGACCTACAAGGATCCTAGAGTCCAACTCTCAAGTGAGTGCTCCATATGGGGACTGAACCCAAAACCTTGGTGTTATGAACACCATGCTCCCACCAACTGAGCTAACCATGTTTGCATCATCTTTTTTATTATTATGGTAATAGGTATAAACTGGGCTATTCTTTTTTGGAGGTGCAGTTTTTGTGAAGCAAATGAGTCTTATTGACAGATCTGGTTCAGATGATGATCTGACAGATGATTTTGATTCACAGTAAATTTGCACAGGCCACTTGTGACTTTCCATTGCAGTTACTGGGAACTGATTTTTAATTCTTTGTTGCTTTTTGAGACAGATAGTTTTATATGTTTCAATTTTTAAATAAAACTGAGGTATTTTTATGTTTGAATATGTTTACTGGATCAGTTGTGAAGTCATTTAAATGGCAGCAGTGCTAGGGAGCATACTGGAGTACCAAAACCAAAAAATTATTTTAATAGATAGATGAATAGAGTTTTTAAGCTCAAAAGCATCTATTTGATTCAGGCCAAATGATGTGTGACTGTGATATCATTAAAACAAATATCCCAAATGAGCCATCTCTCACCCTTAATACCAAAGGGGTGACATCATTTCTGCATATTGTACTGATAGTTTTTGTCATTCAGTACAGAGGTCAGACAAGTAAGCTGGGAAAGCAGGTTGTGTTCCAAATGGCCACACCAAGTCCCAGCATGAGCTTTTTATCTTCTTTGAATGTAAGATCATGAGAAATTTTTATTCTGTTTTTTCCACCTGTGTTTTCTGTAGCTAGGGGCCTATTGCTTTTCTATTTGGATTCTATTTATTTAAAAGCAAAATGAGAACAGAAGAGTATGTGGGAAAACTCCTAATAAGGCAGATTTGGCAAAAGGAGTCTGTACATTGCCACCCCACACTGTGGTAGCTTCAGAGCACACTGCTGATTGTTTGCCTGCCTAATTTTATACTGTGCTTCCTGCTCTAGGGTATGGCTCCTACAGCACCACTTACATACTTTAGATGTTATGGAAAATGGCATTTGCATTGAAGTCAGTGATGGTTGAGTGCATACACTCAGAAAATAAACATAAACATTGCTTTCATTGTCTCTTCCTTCCTCTATTATTTATGCTAAACTTTTGCTATTGTTGTTTTTTTTGCTTACAGAGATACCAGGAATACAACTGGAAATTCTGTCTTCCAGTTCCTTCCTTGAAGGAAGGACAAGGAATCAGTTTTTTATTTTTATGTTTTTAATAGTGGAAGAGTACCAAGTCGCAACTCTGAAACTTGTTCTGCTATGAAAATAGCCCCGCTGAGAACATAGCATGGCTTTGTTTTGCTATTCCATAGAAAAAAATCAAGAAGCTGACGAGCAAATGGAAATAATATGCTCAAAAAAAGAGGCTTTTTCTTATAAAAACTTGCACATGTTTATGATTAAAAACATATGCACAAGGTAGGTGTCTTTTATTAAGACATGTCCTAAAACAACCTGTTCGTCGAACAACACGTAACAGTTAAGCTAAATGCTGTTTGCTTTTATCATAATAGCAGCAGAATGGATGTGACAGTGCCTGTAGTACTGTTTGCAAAGAAATGTATGCAAAATCAGGCTCATAATGTGTACCAGACACAAAATGTTCTCTTTATGGTGAGATAAATTAGTTTCCATTTTTATGCAAATTTTCCTGCCTATTGGCTATAGAGCTCTTTTGCTGTATTTGGAGGTACTGCATGTCAAACACTGGAGAGGCTTTACATTATTTTCAGAAATCCTGCTGAGATATGTGGGGATATGTAAAGCAGTCAGAGAGAAAAATTAAAGCCATTTCTTTCTGCCTTCTCTGTATTTCATCGTTGATTGAAGACACGATGTGGGAATACAGATTTTGGCACCTCTAGTTGAAAAAGTGTTATTCATAGAGCTTTGCATGTAAATGTGTTTGTTGTTGTGTCTAGAAGACACAAAAACCCCAGCAGAGCCATCTCAGATTGCACTGTGTGGTACAGACTGTAAGGGAATGATGAACCAAAGTTGCTGTGTTCAACATTGAGTGAGTTCTCTGCTGTTGGAACATTTTATTTTTGGAAGTGGTAGAAGAGAGACGAGAAAAATAGGGAATATAAAGTGTGGCTTTGAAAAGTCTATCAGAAGAATTTCCTGATCCTCTTACAGCTCATCTTTTGGAATATTGTCCTGGGATGTGAATTCATCCCATCTTCCTACTGAAGCAATTCTCCTCAGAGATGCCATCCCCTCCTCATGTTTCAGAGGTCAGAGTCCTTCTCAGGCTGTGGCAGATTCCTGGGTCCTGCCTACAGGAACTGCCCCATCAGCGCTGAGCAAGTGGGACCACAGCTTTTGCCTACTCCCCTGGAAGCAGGACTGTCAGGTTCCATGTTGCACATCCTATTTTCAATGGAGTATTGTCCAAAAATTCAGATAACTGTGCTATGTACACCTGTAGTCTGAACCTTCTGTTGGAATTTAGAAATATATGTTGAAGTTGTCTCAAGCAGAGGAAGGGACTAAACTGAGGTTCCCAGTACCTGGGAGACATCTTCAGGTCAGTGGGGAGAAAGAAGTTATGTGCAGCAATATGGTCCTGTGATACTCCCTGGTTACTCAGCAGCCACAGAAACATTAAGTGGGTAGACCTGGAATGGGAATCTAGAACAGTTTTTTCCTGAATCACTTTACCATGTGAAAGCTATTATTGAATATCATACCTTTAATTTAATAAAACTTGTGGGTATATAATTATCTTGGAAACTTTTAGCCTATGTTCATCTTTGAAATGTTTCTATAGCCCCCAAAATATTTGGGAGTGGGAAATGTGCCTGGCTTTCTGAAAGCAAACAAGAACCCTTACTTCTACCTCTTCTACTTTTGTTGCTGTAACGCTCCTGTTATTTTTAACAAGGCTTGAGCACTTTTGGAGAGAAGTGGGCATGGGGAAAGTATTCCTTTGGCTCTACTGTCCATAGAATTTTTTTAAAAAGCTTCTTTTTTATTTTTAGATGATAGTTATAAATTGCCCATATAGTATGTGAACTTGTGAATAGTATCACAAGATGATTATTTCAGTGCAACACAGAATTCCTCAGTGTTATTTTCATCTTCTTTTTTTGGCAGGCTTCCAACAAATGCATGACACTTAGGTATGTAATTTGTGAAATTTATATCCTCACTGTATTTTGGTAGTCTTTTTTTCCTTGTCTATTAATAGTCAATAAACAAATTTTGCTTTCTTAAACAAGATCTACTACAGTACAATTCTAAGGTAATTTCTATTGATGAATACTCCCCAGGCGATTGGCAGACTTTACTAGAAACTACTCACCAATACCATCTCTTTGTTAAATGTCTTTGGATTTCAGTAGAGGTGCTTTATGGAGACTGCTTTAAAGGAATCTGGCATTTTCATTTCTAAAAAATTTGAATGCTGGAAGACCTAAAATATGTATAACATTAATTCTAAATGACATAACACTTTTACAGTGTAATTAAAATGTTACCCGATAGCTTATCATTCTGTGCACTATATTTTTGTTCTTACAATCTTTCTTAATTAGGAAGTCTGTTTGGTAGGTGTATTTTTAATCCCTTCACAGTTTCATATTGTTGTTTTTCTAAACTTGTTCTGAATGTAAAAATAGATACAGAAACCATCCATCTGGTGGTTACTTTATATAAAGCTAGATATTTTTAAAATCTTGGGTTTTGGCAAAAAGTGTGGTCCACTTCACTCCTTATCACCCTTCTTCTTATTGGCATAATTACCATGAATTACATTTTCCTGCAGTTTCAACTGATGATTTCCCCTGGGCCATACTGATTGGATTTTTTTATTGGGGTCTTTTTCATTTGGTTGGTTGTGGGGTTTTCTGGTAGGTTGAGCTTTGCGTGCTAGAGTAGAGATGGCAGACTGTCCACCATTCCACAGAAACTGGCTCAGCATGTGTGGGAGATCTTAGGGTTCATGTCCTCATTACATGTTCTCTCTTCTGCATTCTCTTTAATTTTCTCTGCAATCTATTTTTCATTGGCTTTTCTCTCATTAGTACCAGAAAAAGGTCAAACTGAACTTTTCATCTCGTCCGGTTTTAGTTTTGTTTTTTTGTTTGTGGTTTTTTTTCATGAGGTCAAAATTAGGCAAAAAGAATTTGTCTGTCCTTAACCGAAAATCTCTTTTTAATACCTGCGCTAGTAGCACTGGGACAAAAAAATGGGTTGGAGAGAGTTTTAATCCTTAAAGTGCATTATCAAGTAAAACAAGCACAGTGAAATGTGGAAATAAACAGAAAAGCAAGAGGATTTTTTTGTCATTTGTTTTTGGTAACTGGAAAATTTTCAGAGCCCAGAAAGTCCATAAAGACTTCATTGTATCTTTCAATCAAGTTTTAGAGCCAGATAGTTACAAGGCAAATTCATTGTCAGTATACAGCCTCTGGAACGATGACCATAGCATTCAATTAATTAGATGTAACCAAAATGTCAAGATTCTCATAAAGAAATCTTTCACTCATCTGGATTATTATATCAAGAGATTTTTTTTCTTTTTTTGAGTCTGATAAATTTAGGACATGGGAGGAATTTACTTATTTATAGTTTCTTCTTATTTCATAGGGATAGTGCCTGCCATCCCTCCCATACAGCTGCAGCACTCCTTAGCTAGGAAATACACAGACTGAGTCATCATAATTGCTACTAAAAAGGGGAAACACAAAAGCATTGGATCCAAAACAAGAGCCAAACCCAGTTCTGGTGCACCGCACTCTCTGTGTAATATGTTACCATTACTTCTTTTAAATGTAATTTTGAAACCCATTTAAGCACAGATGTTGTCACTGGAAACTCATAAAAACACCAGTTTGAGCAGTCCCACGCTGGTTGAGCATCCCATTAGCCTGTCTCGGACAATGGCCAGCACCAACAGCTCGGGGGAAAGAGCTTAAGAAGCACAGCAATGATCCATTCCTCTTTCCTTTCTTCCAGTGATCAGCGCTGCAGGCGTTTCCTCCTCTTGATATCACATTAGGGCCATTGTTTAGTTATCCTCAGTGGACCTTTCTCCAACTGACTTGCCCAATCCCATTTTGAACCTGCTAATATTTTTCACATCCAAACTTAATTTAGCAGTGAGTCAATATCTTGTTGTGTGGAAAATTGTTCCCTTTGGTTTTAACTGTTTTTAAACCTGTCATTGGATAAATTATTTTGTTTATATGGTAAGGAATAATGAACAATTGTTCCTTAGTCATCTTCTCTGACCTAGTTATGAATTTATAAACCTCTCCCCACACGCACAAGCCATCCTGGGCTGAAGAATGAACAGCTGCTGAAACATACTTGCAGCCACTTTTGTCCCCCTTCAGAATACTCCAAGTTCTACTGTATCCTTTCACAGGAAGCATCATCAGAGTTATACCAACACACTTGCCAGATGTGAAAAATGTGTAACAATGGGAGGACTCCAGGATGTAAAATAATAGGATTTGTGTCTTGTCTATAGATTTAATGAGTAACTGGTTTGGGAGTTTGGTTGGTTTTATCTTGAATAAAAGGGTGGTTTTTTCATCTCTCTTTCTAAATTAGTTCAAGCTGCTTTGCATTTGGACTAAGCAAGCTAGAACATGCTGCAGAATAGGAATGTTCACTCATAGAGGCAATCTGAAGCAGCTAACCATTCAAAAATTTCTCCCTATCCTGTTGTACATCAATTTTCATCCATCAACAAACCCTCAGTCTCAGAGCTTTCTGCATTTCTTTCACAGGAGCAATGTGCGGATTAATTAATGCACACTGTTGGTTGAAATTAATAAGTGACAAAATTTAATTACCTTCCACACCAGCTGACTCTTATCCACACATTGTGCTAACTGCAATTTCCCATTCCTTTGGGATATATTTCTCATATGGCCCACACATGTCTCACAAATTAAAATGTGTTGGAGGTTCTCCTTATTCTGGGAAATTTCTGTGGTCTGCAAACCACAAGCACAAGCAAGAGTTCAAAAGGCTTCAGTAGAATACAGTCTGATCTAGCACTGTAGCTACACAGGTCAATAAACATCTGTGCAGTGCACCTAAATTTATACTAACTACTGTGTGTGCTATGTAGACAGAGCTGAGAGACGAATTGCCTTCTAGTCTCACTCTGCTGAAGCATGAATATTGTCCACAGTTTTAACTCAGTAGCAGACAACTATTGTCCATTCAGTCACGCACAAATCTGTAATGAAACAGTTAAATGGCAAAGCCCACAGGTATTTCTAGCAATTGACATGTATGACAAAACACCGTTTCACTGGAATCAGAACTGTCATGGAAACAAACCTTTTTCTTAGGCCCAGTGTCTAGTGTGCATTTTAAGTTCACTTGAATTTTTTTTTTCTGCAGCTTGATAGAGTTGACTCTTGACCAATAACAGTTAAAGACTCTAAAATTTAAGAGCTCTTACTAGATTCAAGGCATTGACAAAACAGGAGAGGTCTACTGGACAGTGATCTAAGATAGCCTCAGGGGACCTGGATCTGTGTTCTGATATTGCTGATGACCTGTATTATAGACAGGGTAATTTTTCACTTCTGATTTTATCTGGTTTGCTCAGCTGTAATATATTTGCAGAAGACAATTTTTGCTACACATTTGCAGTCAAACATGATGCAGTCCTCCTTCTCTCTTGGATGTCTGCTAGTCATATTCCCTGCTGCAAACCTAACACAGGGATTTCCTAAACTTTCCTGCAGAGTATCTTTACTCACTTTGTAATTTCATGAAATTAGTAAGAAATAGTTAGCTGAAGTCAGCAGGAAGTGTCTTTTTAGTAGAGGAGGTGAGTCCTTACTCTTTGAGTCTTGTCATATTGTTACTTACTGAGCAGTGGTTCCTTGCACAGCTGCTCAACCTAATGACTCACAGATTCCAAGATACAAGAGTCTTGATCTTGCCCATGCACATGCCACCCTGCCCATCCCTATTGATTCATTTCCAGGCTGAGGGCAGTCTAAGTGACTGACCTAGCAGAAGAACTGGGCAGTCTTCTACTGTGTTAAGGTAGCATCCAGAAGAGTCCAGATGTCAAGTGTGTAGTGTGGGAGCAGGGCAGGGGAAAAGAGAGGCCAGGCAAGGAGTCACACTTCCTCTTTCTTTGTCGCCAGGTTTGCTCAGTCGTCCATGGAGCTGCAGCTTAATAAACTATCAAATTGTCTCCAGTTGTGTCTCGTGAGCCTGGAAGATCCTAAAACTCTAGGCTGGCCCAATTTCTTTCTGAATTCATGCACTATGACCACTTACTTCATTTACTAGAGGCTTTAATTCAAATGCTGCGTCCCCAAAACATCTTTGTTAACAATGACACAGATCAGTAAACATACTTCACTGTTGGAGCGGTGACTGTCTTCCATAGGGAGGGTGCAATCTGTTTTGGTATTCTAGGAAACTGCTTTCATTTAATCAACAGACTTTGTTTTGCATAGCTGCATAACATGAGACAAAGTTGAACTAATGGTCAGGTTTAAGGTTACTACTGAGGATTTCAGCTTTTCAGCTACAGGGGAAAAGGTCTTACATTTTTTTTTCATCACAATCTCTGTCAAAAATATTTGAATCTGCCTAGAAATAATTACTCTTTCCTGACCCAGTAAGATCTTCCAACAAATACAAAGAGCTGCCTGCAGTTCTGACACCATGCAGATCTGATTTGTTGTTTGTTTATCTTGGTAAACCAGGAGTTTTGTTACAATAGGATGCATATTTTGGCTTTTGAAATGCAGCAAGGAGTACAGGAAATTATATGTGCTGACAAACGAATTCTGAACTTTTGTTAGGAGGAAACAATTTCAGAGCCTCCACTAGGAAAACTCCACCCGTCTTGTTATATGGTGTTTTAAACACTATCTTTTTAATGACTTACATGTTATGAAGGACATACATAGGTTTTTTTAGAATAGATTCTTATGCTCAACCCTGCTTATACACAATATTTGATGGATTTCACTAAATAAAAATCACTTTGGTAAATATTTCAGAAAAAAACCCCTATTGTATTTAACTTCACGGTCAAGTTCTGTGTTCTTTCAACATAAAAAAACTCTTCTCCCACTATGTAACAGAAAGACTGCTATTAACTGAAACTTCAAAGCAATGATGAAGATTTCCATAATATATAAAATGTGGGTCTCTCCCTGTACCGTCTTGTAATAAGGAGAAGGTCTTTCTCAAACAGGCTTAACATATGTTCTTACTAATCTGTTTTTCTTGAAGTGATTTAAAGATGAAGGACAAGTCACTGCCAAGCACAGTGGAATAGAAGATTTGCTCTCGTGGGTGAGGGACAGCCAGGAAGGTCGGTGTCTCAGGGCTGGGATTTCCCATCCATGCTGCGTACACTTGGCTGTGCCACTGGCCATTGTTTCAAGTGATACGCTGTGCTGGCTCCCACGCAAGGTAATTTTTTTCTATGTCGCATTTACAGAACAAGCTCTTCTCACAATATCTGGGATACTGGCTCATTGTGGCTTCCATGAATACAGGGGAAATTCCTGGCATATTCCAGGACCAAGAAATTTGAAGGCCCCTCAGTGACTGTAAATGGGACTAAACCTTTCTTGAAGGTACATGAACTGTGAATCTGAGAGTAAATTTTACCCTGCTTGCCACTCTGGGAAAAAAATAGTTCTGTCTTGGTTTTCTGCATGGTCTTTTCTAAAGGGCAATGTATATCTCAGCATTTTTGTCATTATACAGTAGAAGTATGGAGTGATAGTGTCTGATATAGAGTTGTTGTTTCCTTATTCTTGAGTTCGTGATTTATTAAGGAAGCTGTACCCATCAGGGCACCCCTTCTAACATTAGACTGTGAAAAAGAAAGAAAGAGGAATGTATCAATTGGTTTGGGACTGAGGCTTCTAGGGAAGAATTATTAACTTCATTTAGCCAGTCTTCTATTACAGCACTGACTTTGTCTCTTTGATTTTGGTATATTCTTTGCTGTACTCCAAGGAGAGAAACCTGTGTGACAGAACTGAACATCACAGTAGAATAATGGATAAAAGTCTAAAACTTTTGGCTTTAGAACATCACTGCTCATTTAATCTCACCTCTTACTATCTGCTCTCTCTCTCCTCATGTGTCAGATAAACTCTCAGGGGTCACATCTGCCATCTGGTTTTGGGGAGTTAATCTCCTAGGACAAGGAGGTTAAATACATAAGCTATTATACATTGATCAATATAATGGTTGGCTGGAGAAGTTAAATTAATTAATAAAAATTATTAAAACTAGAATCACTCTCCTTATTTTAAGGACACTTCCATGGAACATAAATGTCTCCTTATATGAAGGTGGGGCTGCCTCTTGACTTGTTTCCTACTTCCAGATTTCCTTTTTAACCATGGCAGGAAGGCTGGGATTGTGACAAGGGGAAGGGGAAACACAGAAGAACAGTTAGTAGCAGTAAGTTTTCTCATGTTTAGAAATAGCCTCTGTGTGCAAAAGCAATTGTCAGCAGCTTTCAACAATTTCAGTGATGGGTTTTGTTTTCTCGGACCTGACCACCCTCTGTTCATCAGTCTTTTCACATGCATCAGTCATGAGTCTCTCAGCATCCCCGTGCTGAGCTGTCATTAATCAAGTCTGCACTTTGGAAACTGCTTGTGAGTTTGCTTATGACAGAGCTTAGGCAACAGGGACCAGCTCTCTTTCAGCTTATTATAAGTACAGTAAAGCTTTTCACTGGCCTGTATAAGAGGAAAGATACAGAAATATAAGTTCTCCCGGACCACTGGGAGAAGCAATGGCAAGCTGCTGTCAGCCATTCCAGAGAGATAAGTAATAAAGGGTCAATGTACAGAGTCTGATGTACACTCTCCAGGAGTGATACTCTGAAGATACATACTCTTCTCTAGTGTCTGAAGTAATTTAATTAGTTTCATGCCTTATAAAATCCATATAAGCAAGCTCACCAATGGGGAACAGTGTAGTTCTGGTGTTAAAACACATAGCTAAGATTTGAAACCAGTGCTCAAATTCCAGCCTTATTACACCATGAAATTCTAAGTTGCAATTTTCTGTCATTAAACCACTTCAATGGGTGGTGAAAGCTGAACAGCAGTGAAGACTCAAACCATTGTGTCACAGAGTGAACCATGCTACGCCAGGATAAAGTCAAACAATGGAATAGTAAACACATCCAAATCCCATCTGTGTTACAGTGTCCACCAACGGGACTGCAACTGCCCCATGGGATCCTGAATTGCAAGTCCTTTTATTTAAGGGCAAGGGACACATATCCCAAAGAACAGTATAATTTTATCACTTTATTTATTATATCAGTCCAACTTGCTGCAGTGAGTGTCCAGATCAGCTATGCTTTTTCATAACTGCCATGTTTTACAGGGTGGTGCTAAAAAATTTAGTACTTTGGTTTATTACATTCACATCAGAATGACCTACACCTTTCACAGTTTGGATGCATAAATGTAACTCTATGGGGTCTATTCATACTTTTTCTCTTTCTTTGCAGAAGAATGGTTCTGCTCTGCACAGTTCTGTCCTGCACGAGGAACTGTCAACAATTATGTTGTGGTTACTATATATGAAAATGGAAGAAAACAACAGCTTCTTTCACACTCAAATGTAAAGCAGAGGTGAAAGGAAAGGTTTAGTTGTAGTAACCTTTGCTGCTTCAGCTGTCTGCACTAATGGGGGTGAGGTGCTTGAGTGCAACTGCTTTTGCTTTTGCAGTGAGTGCCTCATCCTGACTCCCTTTGGTGCTGGGGACTGGGTGAAAGGTTTGTTCTGTCTGCTGCTTTCACCTGTAATCGAAAGACTGATGTACCACACCCTAGGCCCTGATGAGAGCTGTCTTCCTTCAGTGCAGCAGACCCCAAAGAGGCGTGGATGGAGTTCCTAAGTGTCAGGTGAGAGAGGTTATACCCAGCCTAACCTGGTCTGTTACCAAGTTTTGGGCATGCTCTAACTTTGATTAATGAACTGTTCTGCCCCAAATATTCCCTGGATGTCTACATTACCATTTTCAATTGTGCTAACTCAAACAAACCAGCAATCAATTAACTGGAATTACAAAACTCTAGGCTAAACAAAGCCATCATGAAGAAACTGGCTTTCAGCCCAGTATCTGCTGCTGATGGCATATGAAACAGCCTATTGATTCTGCAGCTCTCAAATTCTTGTACAAAAGTAAAAACAATGCTATTTGCCTTTTCGATAGGGGAAAAAAAAATATCCCATTTTATTCAGTACCTCCACTTAGAAAAGGCAAACTACATTACTGAGCCAATTTTTAGGAGGTTGTACAGAAAGAAGAAATTCCAGCACAGTAAGAAAACTTCAGCTTAGAGTTATAAAAACTGTAGAAGAAAGGCAAGAACACTAAATTTTAAACTAGATTTAAATGTCCACCTGTCAAAAGTGTTGTGCAAACTTTTTAAGATATCTTTATCTTTCATGTAGAAAGCAATATGAGAAGACAAAACAGCTCTGTCAAGTTTCTGTGCTGGTGACTGTCAAGTTTATTGCTAATATATTTAGTGCTTTTCATCTGGCTTTGGATGACAGAACCCTAAAACCTATGGAAGATCTCAGCTTCTGCTAGGCATGCTTCAGGGGCAAAACTTGAATACTTGAATCAAACACACACAAATGGCATAAATAAGTCAGGTAACAACAACTGAAAACATCACTTTCCTAAACCTCTTCTTTTTAATGAATTCTCTGCTTTGGAGGAGCAGTTTCATGGTTTTTCAATATGTGAGGGTTGCCAATACAAAAAGCATGCAGTAACTGTAAAAGCAGTAACCAGTCCAGCTGCATTCCCTGTGCAGAAACTGAGAGGGACAACAAGCCATAAATAGTGGTGTCACCGCCACTCTTTGCCTCACTTAAGGAGTATTATTATTCTAAACACAAAACAAACTATTGCTTGGGCTCCAACTGAAAGTTTCAAAGCCTCGTAAATCTGCCAGGTCAAAGCCAATTTTCACTGGAATTTTGGAAGGGAACTTCTTGAGAGGAATAGCAGTGCTAATTTTAATTTCCTTTTACTTCTTGTTTTAACAGCCTTGTCCAAACCCAAAGCGTTCTTCAAATGGAAGAATACAGATATTCCTCTGATTCACCTTATTCTATGCATGCTTGTAGCTCAGCACTAGTCTGCTATAGCAAACACAGGCAGAACACCTACAATGAGTATATATTTTCCTTTAACCTGAAGCTGCTGAGAACTGTCTTTAGGCAGTGATGGATGTGATGAGTGACTGCATGTTAACTAACTACTGATGGCCTTTAGGTAGGATATTGCTGTCTAAGCTGTTGTCTCCAAGGTCCCAGTCAAGGCAGGTGCTTTGTCTACAGTGTAAACCTTTTTTAGGTTTGTTCAATAAAAGGTTTGGAAACTGCTGCCACTGAGGAGAGTTGCTGGTTCCAAAACATGAAAAGGAAGGGTTTGATTATATTTTTTTAAATGAAATGGAAAAATCCTTCCAGGAGAGTTCAGCAAACTGCTCTGAGGCAATTTTCAAAAAGGTCTACTCAAAAGGCAGGATGTATGTATGTGCTTGCTGACTGCCCTCCCAAGAGTAATTATTTTGCACTACTTTTTCTGCTTCGGAGTATCTTCCCAGGTGGAGAGGCCAGCCTTTCCAGCCTTCCCAAAAGGGAGAAGGGGCAGGTCAGAAATGATGGGGCTTTCCCTCCCTTTTCTTAATAGATTTCTCTCCTGTCATTACCCTCCTGCTATAACATTTAATTGTCTTCGTGCATTAAGTGTGTTCTACACAGAAAACCTGCTTTCAGCACAGTGTTTCCTAGACTCAGTATTTTATCTTTATAATATATGGTGTTACATGTTTGCCTAATATGCAAAAGAAACAAGAAGAGTAATGTAAGATAAAATCTGAGGTGTCTTTCTTTCTAGGGATATTTATTCCATTTTCATGGTTATGAAATTACAAAATTATGTTCTCCTTCTATGTACAAAAAATGGCTCCAAGTGTCAATGAATGCAGTGATAGAACAGACATGATTAGTCCAAGATCCCCACAAAGAACTTAAAAAATGAGAAAGGTGGCAAAAGGGTAGGTTGTAGAATCAGAGAGATTGATCAAGATATTTGGTACTGTAAGAAAATACTCTTTTGTTTCCCAGCTGCTAAATTTTTGCCCCAGACAGGAAAAACTAATTTTAACAAGTATTTGGCTTAATTATTTTTTTTTTTGTGGAAGCATGCAGCATGCACGGACTCAGCTGGTCAAAACACATGGTCTTGGGCCTAAAGAAAGGCAGCATAAAAGTGTGGGGTTTTTTTTTAATGAAAAGAAAGAAGGTAGTAAAAAGGACTACTTCACATAGTTCAAGTGATCAGGGTAAACACAAAAATATTATGCCTTTTAACATGGATTTAAATAAAGATGTTCCTTTGCTTGTTAACTACTGCTAAAAGGGACCTCATTCTGGGAAACATGCTGAAAAAGTTTGTCTATCATGAGTATCAGCTATCATGCCTGGTAGACAAAGAAAGATTCTTTGTGACTCTCTTGTTTTTATACACAAAAGCAAATAACATTGTCTTCATTTATAGGTTTTGCTTTCCAAGGAAACACTTTTATGTCATACCAATCCATCAGATTCAGAAAAATAATTGTTATATCTTTTATGATGTAATAACATGATATGATTAAAACAGATCCTCACTTTGCAGGTCAAAACCAAAAATACAGGCTGGTGAGCATTTTTTAGCTTTTTTGCTTCTTTATTCTTGCTTCTCTGTTTCACCCCAGACTGACCCTGAACTTCTGGACTTGTTGCTCTACCAGGATATCTCTTAACCTTCTTAACACAGGCTCTTATTAAAGGGAGCTCTGTGCAGCAGTGTGCAACACTGACAAGGCTGTCTTATGGAAAGCACAGGTGTGAGGACCTTCCTCCAGGAATGGCAAACCAGACAGTTACTGACTATCAAAGCAAATTTAGGTGCCAAACACAAGAGCTTCTTGCTTTTTTTCTGCCTCGATATTGTGCAAGCTGTAGTGGTGTCTTGGAGGTGAGAAGTAATATGCAGCTGGAGGGTGTCAGAGCTTTTTCCAGCAGTATCCATGTCAATAAAACAGCCTGAAACTTTGTTTATAGCCTTGGCAAAGCCATCATAGGCTGAATTAGTCACAGCAGCAGAAGTATCTGCTCACCAGTAGGGAATCTTCAGATTACAAACTTTTTGTGTAAACCTCATGAGGTTTAATAGGAATTGCTTTATATACTAGTAAAATCTGTAGATTTTTATAGATCCTAGAACTTGTTTTTACTCTTTCCAGCACTTTGCAAAATCAAGATGAGTTCTTCTGGCTCCTAGGCTCTTTCCTTTTAGCTTTCTCCCAGCTGCTGCTGCTAACTGTTCAGCATTCATGGATGAGTCTGGAGCCTTGGCTGGAAGGCAAAAGAACTCTGAGGCTCAGGAATATTGACCCCTTTCAGTGTCTCTCTCAGAGAACTTCTCAAAGTGACTGCTTCTCTTGTTTAGCCACTATAATTGAGCAAGAAAGCAATTTTGTGGCATGGTTTACAAATCTTTAGGAAGATAGATATTTTCAATATGTTTCAAATTTGTAGACCCCTGTAAAGTGAATCTAAGTCTACTGAAGCAAACTTTCTTTTCTCAGTTACCTTTCCAGGTCTCCTAGTAGTAGACCAGATGTTAAAAAACACTGACCTAGAAAAAAAGACCTCCCTTCCAGCTGAAATTTAAGCTATGTTTACTCAAAGGTTCAGAACACTCTAACATCTAAGTGATGTTGACATCACTTAGATTGTAAATTCCCTGTTTATATGGACCTTTTCCTTTTTCTTTTACAAATGGTGCATTCAGCTCATTGGTCACTGTGCTCTGTGAGCATTATTGCAGTATGAATAATGGCAGTTTTATCTTAAGGGTCCTCAGAAATATCTTTCTGTAAGCAAGTTTCTCATCACTAGATTTGGAATATTTAGAAATTATTACTGTCTCACTCTCAGAACCAGGAATGTGTTTCATGATGGTTGGTAGACTAGAGGTATGAGATAAACATTGTCATGGCTGACTGAGTTTTTGTGGTTGCAACCTAACTTGTGCAGCTTTCATGAGAGAAGCCAAGACTGAAAGGAAACATGGGAGTTCCATGGAGCACAATTACAGTTGCTTATTCAATTATTAGCCAGTCCTGAAATGACTCAACACAGCTGCTTAGATTTACAGGCAGTTAACAGACTTAAGTGTTTGTTGGCTTTTTTGTTCAAAGTGATGTAGTGGGACATTGTCCTGGGTCAGATGTACCATAAAGTTGAAGGCTTAAGGAAACAGAACAGACTTTTGTCTCTTTCTTACATCAGCTGCTTTGTCAATGGCTGTGAGAAAGATACTATGAAAGTGATTTTATCTGTCTAATCTTGAGATAGCAGAGCAATCTAGTAACAGTATTCAGTGAAAGTTGGGCACTATTGTCTCTGAGACATTCTGAAAACTCTGGAATTCTCTGATCTGCTGTTTCCAAATACTTCAGTTTTGATATGACTGTATTGGGTAACTCTTGCATCTGTAATAATAATAATAATACAGTGGGCTGGCTGCTTGCTTGGTGGGATTTTTTCAAAACACTAATAATTGACACTCATGCTTCAATAGTTTGGAACTCTTTTGGTTAGATTAACAATCAAATGTCATACTTTTTATATAGAGAATTTCTTTGTGAACAGAGATAGAATAACCAGTAAGGATAGGCCATGACATGCCCTATAAACAAGTATTTGCAAGATGCTGCAACATAATACCTTTTATGAATGATATTGTTTCTGATTTTAATTTGGGGCTGTTCTCCTGTACTAGACTTCTATGCTAACCTTCTACATTAAATAAAAGGAATGAACAACACTGGCCATAACACCTTAGGATTTTTAGGTTTTCTTTTTTCCTCTTCTTTTCACCTCTGTTTTTCTTCCTCATTTCATTAGTTCACTGAGGTATTTCTTCTGCTCTTAATCCTCTTTGTCTGAGGTTGAGGTACTGTCTTTTTTTCTCTTTTCTGGTTAGAGTGTTTTGTATTTTTATACTGCCATATGCAGCTACTAAAAATCAAAAGCATCTACCCATACTGTAGGCAGCAGGATTTGTAAAAACTAAGAGATTCTCTGCCTTTTTGTCAATGGAAAATCTTAATTTTAGGGTTTACATCCTTCTTCTGGACAGGCACTGACCAAGGCAATGCAAGTTCCCATTTGGGGGTTAACAGCCTTCACTGTTACAAGTCCTGATAAAGCTTTAGACTTCCTTTTCCACTGCCTTGTCTGCACTCATGTAGATAGGTGCAGAATAAAACCACAGTGAGTTTATGAAATCTTTGTTCTGTCTTGATTAGATCTGAAATACCACCTTCCTTGACAGGTCTGCAGTGGCTGAGAGTGAGTTTTTGAGTGTTAGTCAAACTTCCTGGGGGTTGTGATGTGTTATGCCCACTGCCCATGATCTGGTTGGCTTTTTCCACTTGTAAAACTTAGTGAGGAAAATCTGTCCTCAAGAAAGCATTTTGCTGTGGCAGTAGCTCAGGACAGCACAAGATGCAGCTTTGATGAGGATTGGGATGGCTGAACAGTGGCCAAAGTTACCTGATAAGCGATTTGGACTGCATGTTGCATTAGACAGCAATACAGCAAAGGAGATTACAGTCCTCTTAGCTCCTTCTTGGAAATTTGCCCCTTGGGATCCTCTCTGATCCATGCCAAGAGAACTGCCCTTGCAATCTGCCTGCTCTGGTGTCGTCAGTCTCTGATGGGCAGCAAACCAGACTAAATGAAAGGAAGAATCCAGGGCCACTTGTGCTTGAGAAAAATACTCCAGGGACTAGATGGTGATCTTGGAGAAGTTAGGGGCTGAATTTAGTTTATTGCCTAAAAAAAAAAAGCATGTCTATTACTTATTACTTAGAGGGTAGTTTAAAACAATTAGTCTAATTATTGTGGAGCATTGTGCTTTAAAAGCTACAGCTGAAAGTAGGGAACCACAAGATTTTCATGTAAAGTAGTAAAAGTTTTTTTTAAATAACCTAGATGAGTCAGAAGAAAGCAGTGGTTATAAGTTTGAAGGAGTTTCCTTGAAGTTGGAGTCCTGTAATCAGATGAGCTCATCTGCCATCTGAGCAACCTGTATTAGCAGTGTTGAAAAGGAACTCTTAGCTGCTGCTTAAAGCAAGTCTAACATTCTCCTTGCTATGCTCTGAAGACCTTGGACTTGATCCTGCTTTGTTGTACATGTAGACTCACCCCAAAGCACACAACAAGAAAAACCCTGTTAAAGAGCATGATCTTGCAGCCCCTAAATAAAACACACAAGATGAAGGCCTCCTTGTGATGTCTTAATACTCTTTTTGTGAATAATCAATTTAAGCCAAAAAGAGGCAGCTGAATTTTGAGAAACAAGCACCTCCTGTGTGTCCAGTAAGGCTGTTTGCTGTGCAAGCAACTAAACAGAGAAGAGGAAGTGGCTGGGATCCTGCTCCAGCTTTATTTTGAGAGCTTTTGACTGTCCTGTCCAGAGAAAAGGGGTAAACATCTTCCATCCTGGAGGGGTTGCAATGGTTCATCCTTAACTGGTGGCTTTGTTATGAGGAGCATGGAACTAGTGGTGACTTTCTTCCAGAGCAAGATGGCTGAGGGCCAGCCTTACAACCTAAAATACTCCAAAGAAAATTTAACTGGGGAGAAGATGAGCCTTTGTAAGACTGAAACATGGGTTTTGTTTGCAAGGGTGTAGATGCGATTTTTTTCAGGAATAAGATGCAAGAAAAGCTTTCTGGAGAAGAACAGGTGGGTAATGTAGACAGCTATTATTTATCACAATGAAAAAAGCACCATGGTGGAGGTTGTGCTTAAAACCCAAGACTTGTAAAGAATTTGAGACCTGAGCTGACAACATAATTGCACTGGCTTTTGAATTTACCAAAGCCTATTTAATGAAAACTGCAGCTGGTCTGTGTGCTTTTTTTATGAAATACAGTTGCGTTTGTGGAGGATCTGAGCAGTGCTGCTATGTGGAAAACTAAATCATCTCAAAGATGTTTATTTCTGCATGGAAATATTCCCAGACAAAGGAGTCAAACCCTCTCTCTAGAAAGATTAAATTCAGTCAATTCCTTCTGCACAGTACTTCGTTCTTATGTTGGCAGTCTTCATACTTGTAACCACTAAACTTCACCCTCTTACTCCCATTCTTTATGCACACTATTTGTTTCCCAAGGCAAGTGGCATGCAAAGTCATCTTGTATTTAAAGTACTTCCACTTAAACTTTACAGTAAGACTGGGAGTAAGATATTTTGAACTTTGTGATTAAATGTTTTAGCAGCTGTTGCTGTAAAGACTTGAATATGCTTCCAATTTTTTTCACACAGATAACTCATCAACTTGGAGGTAATTGAATACCTACAGGACACAGGCATAAAGTAGGTATGATAGTATTTTATTTGATATTAATGATTTTACTAGAACATATAATTATTGGAATGGCTGTGTACTCCTTGGCATTAGTGTACATGAAAGAATATATTCTATTAAACAGGAGCATAGCTCTAAAAACCCACTACACTTAATAATATTGCTTTGCAAAGTGAATGAGTGTACCTATGCCTGTCAAGTAAATTCTGTAGTGGGTAGAATAATTAATTTGGACACAAGGCATGGAGCACATTGCAGATTTTTTTTTTTGAAGCTGACTGGGGAGTGCCCAGGTAAATGTTATATCCATTTTCCCTTCTTTACAGCCTTGTGCATGGCATGGATGCAGCAGTTTGCTTCTACAGATTCTGCCCCACACCAAACAATCAATTCTGGGATGTGTCTTTAAGTGTGTGGGGGGTGCACAAGTAGCTTTTTTTCTGTTATTGTAGGGACAGGCTTTTTTTCCCCCAGATTCTAACCCAGAACAGATAAGCTTGTGCTCCTCTTCAAGTGAATGCTGAAATTCATCATCAGTCAGCAAAACTGAAGTGACAGTGATTTCTGTACATTTAAAGGCACTGGTTACAGTTTTGCTGACTCACAGCCAGAATGAGGAAAACTTTAACACAATAACTGATGAAATTCAGAGCTTGTGATGTAAAGAAATGCTGTGATGTTTGAGAACATATGTGTATATACAAACATATTGGTAGACCAGCTGATATAAGCAGACCTCCTAGAAGGAAAATAATGTTAGGTTACATATGCCCAACATAGTAAGCAGATCAGTTGCAAGTAGTACATGAAGGTAAGTCCTGGCCATCACTGTGAAAGACACCAACTCATTAATGGTGCAAGTTTCTGACTGGCCAAGGCAGCAGGAGGGATAGAGGTGAAGAGCTGGCAGATGGAGTGGGATCCCACCTTATGTATGGGGGAAGGCAGGGATGCAGCTGTGTAAGAGTGTGAGAGATGCTGTGAGTAGAAAAAGATGTGTGTTGGAAAAGGTGGAGCTCAGGGGAGCAGAGGCTTGCTTCTTGAGCAAGCTGTTTGGAAACCTCCAGAACAGCTGGTGCTCCCTCCTGTGCCACTGACCTTCTGGTACACAGGCAAAACCCAGGAGAAAGGTTCACCTGCCTGCAGCTTCCTTGTCACTCGTGCCCTTTTACCAATAGTCAGGTGAATTACCTTCAAAGACAGGCGTTCCCACAATTTGTCCATGTATCTAATTCCTCTGAAAATGGGTGGTTCTTCAGATACATTATTTTGTGTTACAGTGTTGTAAAGCTTGACCTTTAAACCTCTCTCATTCTTTCTGCAACAATGACCCTACATTATCAGTCAGTCGCCTTAAAGCTGAGGGTATTTTGTCAGTCCACTGAAACGCTATTTTTAGCACAAGCAAACAGAAACCAGACAGACTCATGATCAGTCCTTTGGGGAAATTGAGGTAGAAGGATGAAGAGAGAGGAAGAGACCTCCTCTTGGAGATTTTTCCTGTTAGTCACAGCACTGAGGAAAAACAAACTCCATATGGAACAGATCATGTAAGGCCTTTAAAACATATTTGGAGAGACTGTACAGTTTCTTAAAGGAACTTAGAATACTCTGTGGTTTGGGGGGTTTGTTGTATTTCCCATTTGGGGACATGTGTGCATTTTCATTAGTTTTAATTTGGACTGAGTTAAATGCATCAAGCAGTAGTTTGTTTTATTACCATCTTTCAAAGATCTATTCATAAAGGAAGAACATTCCCTGATTCCCCAAATGGGAATGAGTTACAAATGCTTCTCTCCCAGTAGTTTCATCAGAGAAGTTTTGCTGCTTTTGTGTTTTTCTTCTTCTTTTTTTTTAATTTTCTTTTTTTCCTATTGACTTGAAAATGAAGGCTAATTTTCTGTTCTCATCACAAGGCCAGAGTGTAGTGTGCTGAGGCAAGGATGTGTACTCAGCAGGATGATGAATTCAGACATGGAGTAACTATGTGGTGCAGGAGGTAACAACCAGTGGGCTGGTGTTAGTGGACCTACTAGTCTCATCCAAAATTGCCCTTCTTCCTTTTGCCCCCCTGTCAAGGAACTTTGTCAACCATTCCAGAGTATTAACTGTGGAGTCCAGACTTCTGTGATCTGCCTTTCCTGATAGCACAGTGATGTCTCACAAGGAAATAGGAGTGGAGTGAGATTTACCCCTTGGTGATAATTTTTTTCATGCAGAGGGTGGTTGGAACAGGCTCCCCAGGGCAGTGGTCACAGCACCAACCTGACAGAGTTCAGGGAGCATTTGGACAATGCTCTCAGGCATCGGGTGTGATTTTTGGGGCTGTGCTCTGCAGGACCAGGACTTGGACTCTATGATCCTTGAGAGTCCCTTCCAACTTAGAATATTCTGTAATTCTATGACAACTGCGCTGTAATTCTGCAATATCACTAAATGTTATGTGCAAGAATGGCTGTTCATTAAACATTTGAGGTATTTGTTTTTTCTTGGAAAGCTAATAGTCCCACCTACTAAACACAAACTTTTGTTTTGAAATGTGACCAAAATGAATTCATAAATGTAGTAATCTTTTAAAATTCAACACTGGTCTGAAGAATATTCAGTGTGCATGTTCGGAAAGAGCTATGGGCTTCTGAATCAATGACAGAGAAAGAGACCCTGACCAAGGTGTTTTGGTGGTTTTTGGGGGGCTTTTTTTGGTTTATTTTTTTAGGATTTCAGTGAGAACAGGTAAGATGAGGGCAAACACAGAAACTTCCTGCTTTTCTGAATTCCTGCTGTAATTATTGTTTTGACATCTGAAAAGTATGAGCTGTTCTAACCTCCCCATTTTTCTTGCATTCCACATGCTGTATATTAGCATGAGTAGAGGGAGAAACTGTTATAGAAACAAAGAAATACAGCTTTATTAAATGTGAAGTATGGAATAAGATTTTACAGGAAACCAAGGATTTTTTTAGGGCTCAGAGGAATAAGGAGAACTGAAAATGTATGGAGAATTCAGGCTTTATTTAAGCCATTTTTTCTCTTTTGTGTTTGTCTTTTTAATTTATTCTTTTTTAATGTTGTGTAGCTTTAAGCTCACCTTTTCAAAGAAGATGACCTAGCAGCATGCCACGAGGCAGGTGTAGTCTCTTATCTACAGCCTCTTGGAATTTGCTTTTTACGGGTCTGTATTTCGGGGCGGACTTGCCCCCTTCGCATTTTGGCAATTTGGCAACTCATTTACAGAGGCTCTCTCAGACCTGTGAATTGAATTTCAGACCTGTGGTGGCGGAGAGGAGCCGGTGGGCAGCTCGGCGAGGCGGGGATGCGGCTCGCAGCCGGGCGGAGAGGCTGTGACCTGACACACGGAGGAGGGCAGGAGAGCCCAGCGCTTTTCTCTGCGTGAAAACAGTAGCGGGTTTGGTTTTTTTGTTTTTTTCTTCCCTTTCAAATTTTTTTGTCCCTCATTCCCTTTTCCTCCCTTCTTCTTCCCAGAGCTGTAATCCGACTGCTCTCTTTGGCTCCATTCCACGGACAAATCCGAGTGGTTAATCGCTTTTCTCCCCCTTTCCCAGCCTCTGGGGCTGGGGGGCGACTGAGGAGGGAGAAGAAGGAGAGCAGAGCAAGCACCAGCCCAGAGCCGGGCCAGGCCTCCCCGGGGAGGGGCTGAGGCAGCGGCTGGGCTGCGGGAGCTGCATGGAGGAGGGGAGTTTCACAGACTCCTCTGCCCGGCCGGGAGGAGGAGGAGGAAGTTTGGAGATTAAGCCGCTGCTCGGAGCTCAAGCGCTCGGAGTGCGCCGGGGCGCGGCCACGGGCTCCGCGAGGGGGACACCCGGCCGGCGCCGCTGAATGGGCTGCGGGGCGGGGTAACCTCCCGCTCTCCCGGCCCGCACCCCTGCGCCTGGATTTTCAGCGGGAGGAGGAGCGGTGGGCGAGGGCAGAAGACGGCGAGACGCTGCCGGTGAGCGCTGCCGGGGGCTTTGTTCGGTGGGGCGCGCCGGGGAGGGGGCGGCGGCTCCCGGACCGGCTGGGCTTGGGCAGGGCGGGCGCTGAGGTACCCGGTGTCCCGCAGCCCCCCGAAACCGCGCTGGGGGCACCGCAGGGAAGCGGGCGTTCCGTGAGCGCAGCCTTTGTGCGAGCCCCGCCGCTGCCCCGGAGGTACCGTGCGCCGGGCTCCCAGCGCGGCTGCCGCGGCCACCGCACCGCTTTGTGCTCCGCCGGAGCTCGCGGCTATCCCGGCCGAGCTCCACCGGCTCAGCCCGAGCCTGGAGGTTTCATCGCGTTTCTTTGGCGAGGGAGGAGGTACTTCTTTAAAAATACGGTAAAATTGCATAGGGCTTCGGGTTTTGTGGGGATGCTTTAGCAAAGCTGTGTCTTCTGTAATACTCACACCCCCCCCCCCCACCACCCAAC